>JAHFZB010000106.1:0-57338 GCA_036884735.1 Huso huso
CGGGGTCCCAGTGGCTCGCCTAATGGTCCCTGGCACCTCACAAGCACTCGCATGGGCCCCAGTGACCCCGCGTGGGTCCCAGCGGCTCGTCAAATGGTCCCTGGTTCCTCCCCAGCTTGCGCACAGGGTCCAGCGACTTCGCGCAGGGTCCCAGCAGCTTGCCAAATGGACCCTGGCCCTGCCCCAGCACGCGCACGGGGCCCAGAAACCCCAAGCGGGGTCCCAGCATCTCGTCAAATGGTCCCTGGCCACTCCCCAGCGCACGCACGGGGTCCAGCGACCCCTCGGGGTCCCAGCAGCACGCTAAATGGTGCCTGGCCCTGCCCCAGCACGCCCCCGGGGCCCAGCGACTTCGAGCGGGTTCCCAGCGGCTCGCCAAATGGTCCCTGGTACCTGCCCAGTGCACGCACTGGTCCCAGCGATCCTGCACGGGGTCCAAGTGGCTCGTCAAATGGTGCCTGGCTCCTCACCAGCGCGTGCACAGTGCCCAGCAACCGCGCGCGGGGTCCCATCACCTCGCAAATGGTCCCTGGCACATCTCCAGTGCATGCACGGGCCCCAGCGACTTTGCGCGTGGTCCCAGCAGCTAGCCGAATGGTCCCTGGCTCATCCTCAGCGCTGGCACGGGACCCAGCGACCACGCACGGGGTCCCAGCGGCTAGCCGAATGGTCCCTGGCACATCCACAGAGCGCGCACAGGGTCCAGTGACCCCGCGGTGTCCCAGTGGCTCGCCAAATGGTGCCTGGCACCTCCCAAGCGCCAGATGGGGCCCAGCGACCCCGCACGGGGTCCCAGTGGCTCGCCAAATGGTCCCTGGCACCTCCCCAGCGATCACACATGCCCCAGCGACCTCGCGCAAGGTCCCAGAGGTTCGCTAAACTGTCCTTGGCTCCTACCCAGCGCACGCACAGGGCCCAGCAACCATGTGCGGGGTCCCAGCGGCTCGCAAATGGTCACTTGCCCTTCCCCAGTGCTCTCATGGGGCCCAGCGATGCCGCGTGGGGTCCCAGCGGCTCGCCAAATGGTCCCTGGCTCCTACCCAGCAAACGCACAGGGCCCAGCAACCACGCGCGGGGTCCCAGCGGCTCGCAAATGGTCCCTTGCCCCTACCCAGCGCGCGCAGGGGGCCCAGCGACCCCGCGCGGGGTCCCAGCAGCTCGGCAAATGGTCCCTGGCACCTCACCAGCGCGCGCACGGGCCCCAGAAACCCTGACCGGGGTCCCAGCAGCTCACTAAATGGTCCCTGGCCCCTCCCCAGCACGCCAAGACAGGGCAGCCTGTGACCCAAATGTTGCTGGGTCCCAGAGGCTCGCCAAATGGTCCCTGGCACATCCCCAGCACGCACACCTTCCCCAGCGACTTTGCGTGAGGGTCTGAGTGGCTCGCCAAATGGTCCCTGGTACCTATCCAGGGGAAGCACTATGCCCAGCGACTTCTCGTAGGGTTCCAGCGGTTCGCCAAATGGAACCTGGCACCTCCCAAGCGCGCATGGGGCCAAGCGACCCTACGCGGGGTCCCAGTGGCTCGCCTAATGGTCCCTGGCACCTCACAAGCACTCGCATGGGCGCCAGCGACCCCGCGTGGGGTCCCAGCGGCTCGTCAAATGGTCCCTGATTCCTCCCCAGCGTGCGCACAGGGCACAGCGACTTCGCGCGGGGTCCCAGCAGCTTGCCAAATGGTCCCTGGCTCCTACCCAGCGCACGCACAGGGCCCAGCAACCACGTGCGGGATCCCAGCGGCTCGCAAATGGTCCCTTGCCCCTACCCAGCACGCGCACGGGGCCCAGAGACACCGGGTGGGGTCCCAGCAGCTCAGCAAATGGTCCCTGGTACCTCACCAGCGCGCGCACGGGCCCCAGAAACCCTGCGCGTGGTCCCAGAGGCTCGCAAATAGACCCTGGCTCGTACCCAGTACACGCACAGGGCCCAGCAACCAAGCTCGCGGGGTCCCAGTGGCTCGCCAAATGGTACATGGCACCTCCCCAGCGCGCACGGGGCCCAGTGACCACGCACGGGGTTCCCAGCGGCCCGCCAAATGATCCCTGGCTCCTCCCCAGTGCGGGCACCGGCCCCAGAGACCCCGCGTTTGGTCCGAGCGGCTCGCCAAATCGTCCCTGGCACCTCCCCAGCGATCGCACAGGCCCCAGCGACTTCCCAAGAGGGGGTCCCAGAGGCTCGCCAAATGGTCCCTGGCACATACCCAGCGCGTGCATGGGGCACAGAGACCCCGATCAGGTTCCCAGCGGTTCTCCAAATGGTCCCTGGTACCTGCCCAGCGCACGCACTCAGCCCAGCGACCCCGCGCGCGGTCCCAGAGGCTCGCCAAATGGTCCCTGGCACATACCCATTGCGCGCACGGGGCACAGCGACCCCGAGCGGGGTCCCAGTGGCTCGCTCAATGGTCCCTGGTACCTCCTAAGCACACGCACAGGGCCCAGTGACCTCACGCAGCGACGCAGCGACCCAGAAGCTCGCCAAATGGTCCCTGGTATCTCCCAAGCACACGCACTGGGCCCAGTGACCTGGCACAGTGTCCCAGAGACTCGTAAATGGTGCCTGGCACATCCCTAGTGCAGGCACGGGCCCCAGCGACTTCGTGATGTTTCCCAGCAGCTCGCCAAATGGTCACTGGGAAATCCCCAGCGCACGGACGGGCCCCAGCGACTTCGACCGGGGTCCCAGCGGCTCGTGAAATGGTACTTGCCCCCTCCCCAGCGTGCACACTGGCCCCAGAGACCCTGCACGGGGACCGAGCGGCTCGCCAAATTGTCCCTGGCACCTCCCCAGCGATCACACGTGCCCCAGCGACCTCACGCAAGGTCCCAGAGGTTCGCCAAGCTGTCCCTGGCACCTCCCCAACGCACGCACTGGGCCCAGTGACCCCATGCGGGGTCCCAGCAGCTCGTGAAATGGTCCCTGGCACCTCCCCAGCGCGTGCACGGGACCCAGCGATCTTGTGCAGGTTCCCAGCGGCTCGCCAAATGGTACCTGACACCTTACCAGCACGCGCATGTCCCAGCGGCTTGCAAAATGGTCCCTGGCGCCTCCCCAGCACGCGCATGGGGCCCAGCGACCCCGCGCTCTGTCCCACCGGCTCGCCAAATTTTCCCTGGCACCTTACCAGAATGCGCACAGGGCCCAGCGGCTCGCAAATGGTCCCTGGCACATCCCCAGCGCGGGCACGGGCTCAAGCAACTTCATGAGGGTTCCCAGTGGCTCGCCAAATGGTACCTGGCTCAGCACCAGCGCGCGCACGTGGCCCTGTGACCCCGCGCGGGGTCCCACCGGCTCGCCAAATGTTCCCTGGCTCCTACCCAGCGCACGCACAGGGCCCAGCAACCATGCCCGGGGTCCCAGCGGCTCGCAAATGGTCACTTGCCCTTCCACAGTGCGCTCACGGGGCACAGCGAAGCAGCGTGGGGTCCCAGTGGCTCGCTAAATGATCCCTGGCCCCTCCCCAGTGCGCGCACGGGGCCCAGTGATTTCTCACGGGGTCCCAACAGCTCACCAAATGGTACCTGGCTCCTCCCCAGTGCGTGCAGGGGCCCAGACTCTGAGACCCAGCAGCGCAAATGTTCCTGGCGGCTCACAAATGGTCCCTGGCTCCAGTGATTTCACGGGGTCCCAACAGCTCACCAAATGGTCCCTGGCTCCTCCCAGCGGTCCCCCAGCGACCTCGCGGGGTCCCAGCAGCTCGGCAAATGGTCCCTGGCACCTCACCAGCGCGCACACGGGCCCCAGAAACCCTGCGCGGGGTCCCAGCAGCTCGCTAAATGGTCCCTGGCTCCTCCCCAGCACGCGCAGGGCCCAGCACAGGGCGAGCGAATGGACCATGCTGGGGTCCCAGAGGCTCGCCAAATGGTCCCTGGCACATCCCCAGCACGCCGCACGCCCCCGTCCCCAGCGACTTTGCGTGAGGGTCCCAGCGGCTAGCCGAATGGTCCCTGGCTCATCCCCAGTGACCTCGCGCGGGGTCTGAGTGGCTCGCCGAATGACCCCTGGTACCTATCCAGGGGAAGCACTACGCCCAGCGACCCCACGCTGGGTACGAGCGGCTTGACAAATGGTCCCTGGCACCTCCCCAGCACGAGCAACATCCCCAGCGACTTCTCGTAGGGTTCCAGCGGTTCGCAAAATGGTCCCTGCCACCTCCTCAGCGTGCACACACGGGCCCCAGGTACCAAGCGTAGATACCCAGCGGCTGCCCAAAAGGTTGCTGGCACCTCCCTAGCACGCACACGGGGCCCAGAGACCACGCGCGGGGTCCCAGTGGCTCGCCTAATGGTCCCTGGCAACTCACAAGCACTCGCATGGGCCCCAGCGACCCCGCGTGGGGTCCCAGCGGCTCGTCAAATGGTCCCTGGTTCCTCCCCAGCGTGCGCACAGGGTCCAGCGACTTCGAGCAGGGTCCCAGCAGCTTGCCAAATGGACCCTGGCCCCTCCCCAGCGCGCGCACGGGGCCCAGAAACCTCAAGCGGGGTCCCAGCGGCTCGTCAAATGGTCCCTGATTCCTCCCCAGCGCACAGGGCACAGCGACTTCACAAGAGGGTCCCAGCAGCTTGCCAAATGAACCCTGGCCCCTCCCCAGCGCACGCACGGGGCCCAGAAACCTCAAGCGGGGTCCCAGCGGCTCGTCAAATGGTCCCTGATTCCTCCCCAGCGTGCGCACAGGGCACCGCGACTTCGGGCGGGGTCCCAGCAGCTTGCCAAATGGTCCCTGGCTCCTACCCAGCAAACGCACAGGGCCCAGCAACCACGCGCGGGGTCCCAGCGGCTTGCAAAATGGTCCCTGGCGCCTTCCCAGCACGCGCATGGGGCCCAGTGACCCCGCGCTCTGTCCCACCGGCTCGCCAAATTTTCCCTGGCACCTTACCAGAATGCGCACAGGGCCCAGCGGCTCGCAAATGGTCCCTGGCACATCCCCAGCGCGGGCACGGGCTCAAGCAACTTCATGAGGGTTCCCAGTGGCTCGCCAAATGGTACCTGGCTCAGCACCAGCGCGCGCACGTGGCCCTGTGACCCCGCGCGGGGTCCCACCGGCTCGCCAAATGTTCCCTGGCTCCTACCCAGCGCACACACAGGGCCCAGCAACCATGCCCGGGGTCCCAGCGGCTCGCAAATGGTCACTTGCCCTTCCACAGTGCGCTCACGGGGCCCAGCGAAGCCGCGTGGGGTCCCAGTGGCTCGCTAAATGATCCCTGGCCCCTCCCCAGTGCGCGCACGGGGCCCAGTGACCCCGCGAGGGTTCCAGCGGCTGGCCTAATGGATCCTGGCACCTCCCCATCTCGTGCATGGGGCCCAACGACCCCGCACAGGGTCCCAGCAGTTCTCCAAATGGTCCCTGGCACATCCACAGCGCATGCACGAGCCCCAGTGATTTCTCACGGGGTCCCAACAGCTCACCAAATGGTACCTGGCTCCTCCCCAGTGCGCGCTCGAGACTCTGAGACCTCGCGCAGGTTCCTGGCGGCTCACAAATGGTCCCTGGCTCCTACCCAGCGCACGCACAGGGCCCAGCAACCACGCGCGGGCTCCCAGCGGCTCGCAAATTGTCCCTTGCCCCTACCCAGCGCGCGCAGGGGGCCCAGCGACCCCGCGCGGGGTCCCAGCAGCTCGGCAAATGGTCCCTGGCACCTCACCAGCGCGCACACGGGCCCCAGAAACCCTGCGCGGGGTCCCAGCAGCTCGCTAAATGGTCCCTGGCTCCTCCCCAGCACGCGCACAGGGCGCAGCGACCCTGCGCGAGTCCCAGAGGCTCGCCAAATGGTCCCTGGCACATCCCCAGCACACGCACCGTCCCCAGCGACTTTGCGTGAGGGTCCCAGCGGCTAGCCGAATGGTCCCTGGCTCATCCCCAGTGACCTCGCGCGGGGTCTGAGTGGCTCGCCGAATGACCCCTGGTACCTATCCAGGGGAAGCACTACGCCCAGCGACCCCACGCTGGGTACGAGCGGCTTGACAAATGGTCCCTGGCACCTCCCCAGCACGAGCAACATCCCCAGCGACTTCTCGTAGGGTTCCAGCGGTTCGCAAAATGGTCCCTGCCACCTCCTCAGCGTGCACACGGGCCCCAGGTACCAAGCGTAGATACCCAGCGGCTGTTCAAAAGCTTGCTGGCACCTCCCTAGCACGCACACGGGGCCCAGAGACCACGCGCGGGGTCCCAGTGGCTCGCCGAATGACCCCTGGTACCTATCCAGGGGAAGCACTACGCCCAGCGACCCCACGCTGGGTACGAGCGGCTTGACAAATGGTCCCTGGCACCTCCCCAGCACGAGCAACATCCCCAGCGACTTCTCGTAGGGTTCCAGCGGTTCGCAAAATGGTCCCTGCCACCTCCTCAGCGTGCACACGGGCCCCAGGTACCAAGCGTAGATACCCAGCGGCTGTTCAAAAGGTTGCTGGCACCTCCCTAGCACGCACACGGGGCCCAGAGACCACGCTGGGGTCCCAGTGGCTCGCCTAATGGTCCCTGGCAACTCACAAGCACTGCATGGGGCCCAGCGACCCCGCGTGGGGTCCCAGCGGCTCGTCAAATGGTCCCTGGTTCCTCCCCAGCGTGCGCACAGGGTCCAGCGACTTCGAGCAGGGTCCCAGCAGCTTGCCAAATGGACCCTGGCCCCTCCCCAGCGCGAGCACGGGGCCCAGAAACCTCAAGCGGGGTCCCAGCGGCTCGTCAAATGGTCCCTGATTACTCCCCAGCGTGCGCTGGGGGCACAGCGACCAGCGCAGGGGTCCCAGCAGCTTGCCAAATGAACCCTGGCCCCTCCCCAGCGCACGCACGGGGCCCAGAAACCTCAAGCGGGGTCCCAGCGGCTCGTCAAATGGTCCCTGATTCCTCCCCAGCGTGCGCACAGGGCACCGCGACTTCGGGCGGGGTCCCAGCAGCTTGCCAAATGGTCCATGGCTCCTACCCAGCAAACGCACAGGGCCCAGCAACCACGCGCGGGGTCCCAGCGGCTTGCAAAATGGTCCCTGGCGCCTCCCCAGCACGCGCAAGGGGCCCAGCGACCCCGCGCTCTGTCCCACCGGCTCGCCAAATTTTCCCTGGCACCTTACCAGAATGCGCACAGGGCCCAGCGGCTCGCAAATGGTCCCTGGCACATCCCCAGCGCGGGCACGGGCTCAAGCAACTTCATGAGGGTTCCCAGTGGCTCGCCAAATGGTACCTGGCTCAGCACCAGCCTGGCCAAGACGTGGCCCTGTGACCCCGCGCGGGGTCCCACCGGCTCGCCAAATGTTCCCTGGCTCCTACCCAGCGCACGCACAGGGCCCAGCAACCATGCCCGGGGTCCCAGCGGATCGCAAATGGTCACTTGCCCTTCCACAGTGCGCTCACGGGGCCCAGCAAAGCCGCGTGGGGTCCCAGTGGATCGCTAAATGATCCCTGGCCCCTCCCCAGTGCGCGCACGGGGCCCAGTGACCCCGCGAGGGATCCAGCGGCTGGCCTAATGGATCCTGGCACCTCCCCATCTCGTGCATGGGGCCCAGCGACCCCGCACAGGGTCCCAGCAGTTCTCCAAATGGTCCCTGGCACATCCACAGCGCATGCACGAGCCCCAGTGATTTCTCACGGGGTCCCAACAGCTCACCAAATGGTACCTGGCTCCTCCCCAGTGCGCGCTCGAGACTCTGAGACCTCGCGCAGGTTCCTGGCGGCTCACAAATGGTCCCTGGCTCCTACCCAGCGCACGCACAGGGCCCAGCAACCACGCGCGGGCTCCCAGCGGCTCGCAAATTGTCCCTTGCCCCTACCCAGCGCGCGCAGGGGGCCCAGCGACCCCGCGCGGGGTCCCAGCAGCTCGCTAAATGGTCCCTGGCTCCTCCCCAGCACGCGCACAGGGCGCAGCGACCCCGCGCGGGTCCCAGAGGCTCGCCAAATGGTCCCTGGCACATCCCCAGCACGCGCACCGTCCCCAGCGACTTTGCGTGAGGGTCCCAGCGGCTAGCCGAATGGTCCCTGGCTCATCCCCAGTGACCTCGCGCGGGGTCTGAGTGGCTCGCCGAATGACCCCTGGTACCTATCCAGGGGAAGCACTACGCCCAGCGACCCCACGCTGGGTACGAGCGGCTTGACAAATGGTCCCTGGCACCTCCCCAGCACGAGCAACATCCCCAGCGACTTCTCGTAGGGTTCCAGCGGTTCGCAAAATGGTCCCTGCCACCTCCTCAGCGTGCACACGGGCCCCAGGTACCAAGCGTAGATACCCAGCGGCTGTTCAAAAGGTTGCTGGCACCTCCCTAGCACGCACACGGGGCCCAGAGACCACGCGCGGGGTCCCAGTGGCTCGCCTAATGGTCCCTGGCAACTCACAAGCACTCGCATGGGCCCCAGCGACCCCGCGTGGGGTCCCAGCGGCTCGTCAAATGGTCCCTGGTTCCTCCCCAGCGTGCGCACAGGGTCCAGCGACTTCGAGCAGGGTCCCAGCAGCTTGCCAAATGGACCCTGGCCCCTCCCCAGCGCGCGCACGGGGCCCAGAAACCTCAAGCGGGGTCCCAGCGGCTCGTCAAATGGTCCCTGATTCCTCCCCAGCGTGCGCACAGGGCACAGCGACTTCGCGCAGGGTCCCAGCAGCTTGCCAAATGAACCCTGGCCCCTCCCCAGCGCACGCACGGGGCCCAGAAACCTCAAGCGGGGTCCCAGCGGCTCGTCAAATGGTCCCTGATTCCTCCCCAGCGTGCGCACAGGGCACCGCGACTTCGGGAGGGGTCCCAGCAGCTTGCCAAATGGTCCCTGGCTCCTACCCAGCGCACGCACAGGGCCCAGCAACCACGTGCGGGATCCCAGCGGCTCGCAAATGGTCCCTTGCCCCTACCCAGCACGAGCACGGGGCCCAGCGACACCGGGCGGGGTCCCAGCAGCTCAGCAAATGGTCCCTGGTACCTCACCAGCGCGCGCACGGGCCCCAGAAACCCTGCGCGGGGTCCCAGAGGCTCTCAAATAGTCCCTGGCTCGTACCCAGTACACGCACAGGGCCCAGCAACCACGCGCGGGGTCCCAGTGGCTCGCCAAATGGTACATGGCACCTCCCCAGCGCGCACGGGGCCTAGTGACCACGCACGGGGTTCCCAGCGGCCCGCCAAATGATCCCTGGCACCTCCCCAGTGCGGGCACCGGCCCCAGAGACCCCGCGTGTGGTCCGAGCGGCTCGCCAAATCGTCCCTGGCACCTCCCCAGCGATCGCACGGGCCCCAGCGACTTCGCGCAGGGCCCCAGAGGCTCGCCAAATGGTCCCTGGCGCATACCCAGCGCGTGCATGGGGCACAGAGACCCCGATCAGGTTCCCAGCGGCTCGCCAAATGGTCCCTTGTACCTGCCCATTCCCAGAGGCGCCAAATGGGGCACAGCATTGCGCGCCAAGACGGGCACAGCGCCGGGGGACCCAGTGGCTCGCACAATGGTCCCTGGTACCTCCCAAACATACGCACAGGGCCCAGTGAACTCGCGCAGTGACCCAGAGGCTCGCCAAATGGTCCCTGGTATCTCCCAAGCACACGCACTGGGCCCAGTGACCTCGCACACTGTCCCAGAGACTCGTAAATGGTCCCTGGCACATCCCTAGTGCAGGCACGGGCCCCAGCGACTTCGTGATGTTTCCCAGCAGCTCGCCAAATGGTCCCTGGGAAATCCCCAGCGCACGGACGGGCCCCAGCAACTTTGAGTGGGGTCCCAGCGGCTCGTAAAATGGTACTTGCCCCCTCCCCAGCATGCACACTGGCCCCAGAGACCCTGCACGGGGACCGAGCGGCTCGCCAAATGGTCCCTGGCACCTCCCCAGCGATCACACGTGCCCCAGCGACCTCACGCAAGGTCCCAGAGGTTCGCCAAGCTGTCCCTGGCACCTCCCCAACGCACGCACTGGGCCCAGTGACCCCATGCGGGGTCCCAGCAGCTCGTGAAATGGTCCCTGGCACCTCCCCAGCGCGTGCACGGGACCCAGCGATCTTGTGCAGGTTCCCAGCGGCTCGCCAAATGGTACCTGACACCTCTCAACCGCGCGCATGAGGCCCAGCGACCCCGCGCGGGGACCCAGCAGCTCGCCAAATGGTCCCTGGCACCTTACCAGCACGCGCATGTCCCAGCGGCTTGAAAAATGGTCCCTGGCGCCTCCCCAGCACGCGCATGGGGCCCAGCGACCCCGCGCTCTGTCCCACCGGCTCGCCAAATTTTCCCTGGCACCTTACCAGAATGCGCACAGGCCCCAGCGACCCTGTGCGGGGGCCCAGCGGTTCGCCAAATGCTCTCTGGCTGCTACTCGGTGCGCGCACAGGGCCCAGCAACCACGCGTGGGGTCCCAGCGGCTCGCAAATGGTCCCTGGCACATCCCCAGCGCGGGCACGGGCTCAAGCAACTTCATGAGGGTTCCCAGCGGCTCGCCAAATGGTACCTGGCTCAGCACCAGCGCCAAGTGGGGCCCTGTGACCCCGCGCGGGGTCCCACCGGCTCGCCAAATGTTCCCTGGCTCCTACCCAGCGCACGCACAGGGCCCAGCAACCATGCTCGGGGTCCCAGCGGCTCGCAAATGGTCAGTGGCCCTTCCACAGTGCGCTCACGGGGCCCAGCGAAGCCGCGCGGGGTCCCAGCAGCTCGCTAAATGATCCCTGGCCCCTCCCCAGTGAGCGCACGGGGCCCAGTGACCCTGCGAGGGTTCCAGCGGCTGGCCTAATAGATCCTGGCACCTCCCCATCTCGTGCATGGGGCCCAGCGACCCCGCACAGGGTCCCAGCGGTTCTCCAAATGGTCCCTGGCACATCCACAGCGCGTGCACAGGCCCCAGTGATTTCTCACGGGGTCCCAACAGCTCACCAAATGGTACCTCGCTCCTCCCCAGTGCGCGCTCGAGACTCTGTGACCTTGCGCAGGGTCCCAGCGGCTCACAAATGGTCCCTGGCTCCTACTCAGCGCACGCACAGGGCCCAGCAACCACGCGCGGGCTCCCAGCGGCTCGCAAATGGTCACTTGCCCTTCCCCAGTGCGCTCACGGGGCCCAGCGAAGCCGCGCGGGGTCCCAGCAGCTCGGCAAATTGTCCCTGGCACCTCACCCGCGCGCACATGGGCCCCAGCGACCCCGCGTGGGGTCCCAGCGGTTCGCTAAATGATCCCTGGCCCCTCCCAGTGCGCGCAGTGACCCCTGGGGTCCCAGCAGCTCGGCAAATGGTCCCTGGCACCTCACCAGCACGCGCACGGGCCCCAGAAACCCTGCGCGGGGTCCCAGCAGCTCACTAAATGGTCCCTGGCCCCTCCCCAGAACGCGCACAGGGCGCAGCGACCCCGCGCGGGTCCCAGAGGCTCGCCAAATGGTCCCTGGCACATCCCTAGCACGCGCACCGTCCCCAGTGACTTTGCGTGAGGGTCCCAACGGCTAGCCGAATGGTCCCTGGCTCATCCCCAGCGCGGGCACTGGACCCAGCGACCACGCGTGGTCCCCGGCTAGCCGAATGGTCCCTGGCACATCCCCAGATCGCGCACGGGGCCCAGTGACCTCGCGCAGGGTCTGAGTGGCTCGCCAAATGGTCCCTGGTACCTATCCAGGGGAAGCACTATGGCCAGCGACCCCACGCTGGGTCCGAGCGGCTCGACAAATGGTCCCTGGCACCTCCCCAGCACGAGCAACGTCCCCAGCGACTTCTCGTAGAGTTCCAGCGGTTCGCCAAATGGAACCTGGCACCTCCCAAGCGCGAATGGGGCCAAGCGACCCCACGCGGGGTCCCAGCGGCTCGCAAAATGCTCCCTGGCACCTCCTCAAGCGTGCACACGGGCCCCAGGTACCAAGCGTAGATACCCAGCGGCTCCCCAAAAGGTCGCTGGCACATCCCTAGCACGCACACGGGGCCCAGAGACCACGCGCGGGGTCCCAGCGGCTTGCCTAATGATCCCTGGCACCTCACAAGCACTTGCATGGGCCCCAGCGACCCCGCGTGGGGTCCCAGCAGCTTGCCAAATGGACCCTGGCCCCTCCCCAGCGCGCGCACGGGGCCCAAAAACCCCAAGCGGGGTCCCAGCGTCTCGCAAAAAGTCCCTGGCACATGCCCAGTGCATGCACGAGCCCCAACGACTTTGCGCGGGGTCCCAGCAGCTTGCCAAATAGACCCTGGCCACTCCCCAGCACACGCACGGGGCCCAGCGATCCCCCGCGCGGGGTCCGAGTGGCTGGACAAATGGTCCCTGGCACCTTACCAGCACGCGCACGGGCCCCAGCGACCCCGCGCGGGGTTCCAGCAGCTCGCCAAAAGGTCCCTGGCACCTCCCCAGCGCACGCTTCGGTCCCAGCTACCAGGCGTAGAGTCCCAGGGCTCCCCAAAAGGTCCCTGGCACATCCCCAGCAGACGCACGGGGCCCAGAGACCCAACTCGGGGTCCCAGAGGCTCGCCAAATGGTCCCTGGCCACTCCCCAGCGCATGCACGGGGCTCAGAGACCCAACACGGGGTCCCAGTGGCTCGTCAAATGGTGCCTGGCTCCTCCCCAGCGCGTGCACAGGGCCCAGCAACCGCGCGCGGGGTCTCATCACTTCACAAATGGTCCCTGGCACATCTCCAGTGCACGCACGGGCCCCAGCGACTTTGCGCGTGGTCCCAGCGGCTAGCCGAATGGTCCCTGGCTCATCCCCAGCGCGGGCAAGGGACCCAGCGACCATGCACGGGGTCCCAGCGGCTAGCCGAATGGTCCCTGGCACATCCCAAGAGCACGCACGGGGTCCGAGCGGCTCGCCAAATGATCCCTGGCTCCTCCCCAACGCGCGCACGGGGCCCAGTGACCCCGCGCGAGGTCCCAGCAGATTGCAAAATTGTCCCTGGCTCGTACCCAGTGCACGCACAGGGCCCAGCAACAACGCGCGGGATCCCAGAGGTTAGCCAAATTGTCCCTGGCCCCGCCCCAGCGCGCGCACGGGGCCCAGCGACCCCGCGCGGGTCCCAGCGGCTTGCCAAATGGATCCTGGCACCTCCCCAGCGCAGCGCACTGGGCCCAGCGACCCCGCGCGGGGTCCCAGAGGCTCAACAAATGGTCCCTGGCACATACCCAGCTCGCGCACAGGGCCCAGCGACCCCGAGTGGGGACACAGAGGCTCGCCAAATGGTCCCTGGCACATCCCCAGCGCGCGCACGGGCCCCAGCGACTTCGAGCGGGGTCCCAGCGGCTCGCCAAATGGTTCCTGGTACCTGCCCAGCGCACGCACTGGTCCCAGCGATCCCGCGCGGGGTCCAAGTGGCTAGTCAAATGGTGCCTGGCTCCTCCCCAGCGCACGCACAGGGCCCAGTGACCCCGAGCAGGGGTCCCTGCGGCTCGCCAAATGATCCCTGGCACCTCCCACCGCGCGCACCGGCCCCAGAGACCCCGTGTGTGGTCCGAGCGGCTTGCCAAATGGACCCTGGCCACTCCCTAGCACACGCACAGGGCCCAGAGACCCAACGCTCCTACAGGCTCCTACAACGAACAGGAGACGACCCGGTAGTAGTCGTCCACATTGGTACAAACAACATTGGAAGAGACAGGCCAAGATCCCTGCAAAACAAATTCAGAGAGCTAGGAAGGAAATTAAAAGACAAGACCAAAACTGTGGTATTTTCTGGGATACTGCCGGCGCCTTGCAAAGGACCATATGGACAGCTGGAAATACAAAATCAAAATGCATGGCTGAAATCGTGGTGCACACAGGAAGGCTTCACCTTTCTTGAACATTGGAGCACTTTCTACAACAAGGACTATCTATACAGGTGGGACGGACTGCACTTAAACAGAAAGGGAACCAATCTACTGGAGAAAGGATCCTTCAGGCAGTCCAGAAGCATTTAAACTAGAAAGGAAGGGGAGAAAACAAAAAAAACAGAAGGAGACCACATCAAAACAAGGGCAACAACTCAGGTAAGACCACTATTAAATGTATTTATCTTAATGCTAGAAGTCTCAGAAACAAAATGTTAGAACTTGAAGCTACTGCACTAACAAGTAACTACGATGTGATAGGTGTTACAGAAACTTGGTTGTCTGAGAGTGATGGAGACGAATATAATATTAGTGGGTACACACTATATAGGAAAGACAGGCAGGACAGAAGAGGCGGAGGGGTAGCACTATACATAAGAAATAGTCTTGAAGCCCAGGTGTTAAATCAGGACAAAGAAAACAATGCAGAATCAATATGGGTCAGAATAATGGACGCAAATTCAAAGGGCATAATAATAGGAGCATGCTATAGACCGCCAAATTCAGACGCTGAACAAAATAATCTGTTGTACAATGACATTCGAAATGCGTGTAGAAAAGGAGAAGCCATACTAATGGGGGGATTTCAACTTCCCCTGTATAAAATGGGAAAACCCGATGGGGGGGGGGGGGGCACAACGGACGAAATTGAAATGGTGGAAATGACAAATGACTGCTTCCTAACCCAATTTGTCAAGGCACCGACTAGAGGGGAGGCATGCCTTGACTTAGTCTTTTCAAATAATGAAGACAGAATAACTAAAACAGAGGTCAGAGAGCCATTGGCAAACTCAGACCACAACATGGTCTCATTTGAAATATTTTTTAAAACCCCAAAAGTAATGAATAAAGCTAAGGTTTACAATTTTAGAAAAGCAAACTACGAAGGTATGAAACAGAGACTAATAGAAGTAGATTGGAGTAAAATAGAAAAACATCCACAGAAAAAGGATGGATGTTTTTTTTAAAAATGTAGAACTAGAGGCACAAAACAATTACATCCCAAAAGTAGACAAATCTAAATCTAAAACAAAATGGCCAAAATGGTTTAATAGATCAATTAAAAAAAATATTCAGCGAAAAAAAGGCACTTTACAGAGCGTTTAAAAGGGACCAAAAACAAAGCACACAGAAAGAGTACTTGGAACTGCAAACACAAGTCAAAAAAGGAAGTTAGAAAGGCCAAGAGAGAGATAGAAATCAATATTGCTAAGGGGCTAAAACCAATTCCAAAATGTTTTTCCAATATTACAACAGCAAGAGAACATTCAAAGAGGAGGTTAAATGTCTAAGAGACACAAATGGCAAAATCATAGATGAAGAAAAAAAAAATAGCAAATATATTAAATGATTACTTTTCACAGGTTTTTTACAAAGGAGGACACAGACAACATGCCCCACATGTCGACCTGTTCCTATCAATTTTAAATAACTTTAGCATAACAGAGGCAGAAGTGTTAAAGGGCCTAGGAGCTCTTAAAATAAACAAATCCCTGGGCCAGATGAGATCCTCCCAATAGTACTCAAAGAAATTATAGAAGTTATTTACAAACCGTTAACCAAGATCATGCAACAGTCTCTTGACACAGGGGTTGTACCGACAGACTGGAAAATAGCAAACGTAATACCGATCCACAAAAGGGAGACAAAACCGAACCAGGTAACTACAGACCAGTAAGCCTGACTTCTATTATATGTAAACTTATGGAAACTATAATAAGATCCAAAATGGAAAATTACCTATATGGTAACAATATCCTGGGAGACAGCCAGCATGGTTTTAGGAAAGGGAGATCGTGTCTAACTAACCTACTTGACTTTTTTTGAGGATGCAACATTGAAAATGGATAACTGCAAAGCATACGACATGGTCTATTTAGATATCCAGAAAGCTTTTGACAAAGTCCGCATAAAAGATTAATTCTCAAACTGAACGCAGTAGGGATTCAAGGAAATGCATGCACATGGATTAGGGAGTGGTTAACAGGTAGAAAACAGAAAGTACTGATTAGAGGAGAAACCTCAAAATGGAGTGAGGTAACCAGTGGAGTACCACAGGGATCAGTATTAGGTCCTCTGCTATTCCTAATCTACATTAATGATTTAGATTCTGGTATAGTAAGCAAACTCGTTAAATTTGCAGACGACACAAAAAACAGGAGGAGTGGCAAACACTGTTGAAGCAGCAAAGGTCATTCAAAATGATCTAGACAGCATTCAGAATTGGGCAGACACATGGCAAATGAAATTTAATAGAGAAAAGTGTAAAGTATTGCATGCGGGCAATAAAATGTGCATTATAAATATCATATGGGAGATAGTGAAATTGAAGAAGGAACTATGAAAAAGACCTAGGAGTTTATGTTGACTCAGAAATGTCTTCATCTAGACAATGTGGGGAAGCTATAAAAAAGGCTAACAAGATGCTCGGATATATTGTGAGAAGTGTTGAATTTAAATCAAGGGAAGTAATGTTAAAACTCTACAATGCATTAGTAAGACCTCATCTAGAATATTGTGTTCAGTTCTGGTCACCTCGTTACAAAAGGATATTGCTGCTCTAGAAAGAGTGCAAAGAAGAGCAACCAGAATTATCCCAGGTTTAAAAGGCATGTCGTATGCAGACAGGCTAAAAGAATGGAATCTATTCAGTCTTGAACAAAGAAGAATACGCGGCGATCTGATTCAAACATTCAAAATCCTAAAAGGTATAGACAATGTCAACCCGGGGGACTTCTTTGACTTAAAAAAAGAAAAAAAAAAGGACCAGGGGTCATAAATGGAGATTAGATAAAGGGGCATTCAGAACAGAAAATAGGAGGCACTTTTTTACACAGAGAATTGTGAGGGTCTGGAACCAACTCCCCAGTAATGTTGTTGAAGCTGACACCCTGGGATCCTTCAAGAAGCTGATTGATGAGATTCTGGGATCAATAAGCTACTAACAACCAAACGAGCAAGATGGGCTGAATGGCCTCCTCTCGTTTGTAAACTTTCTTATGTTCTTATGTTCTTATGTTCTTAACGCGGGGTCCCAGTGGCTCGCCAAATGGTCCCTGGCCACTCCCCAGCGCACGCACGCGGCCAAGCGAAACCGCGCGGGGTTCCAGCGGCTCCCCAGCACGCGCACGGCCCACAGCGACTTCGTACAGGGTCCCAGCGGCACACCAAACAGTCCCTGGCCCCTCCCCAGCACGCGCACGGGCCCCAGCGACCCCGTGCAGGGTCCAAGCGGCTCGCCAAATGGTCCCTGGCACCTCCCCAGTGTGCGCACGGGGCCCACCAACCCCACGCGGTGTCCGAGCGGCTCGCCAAATGGTCCCTGGCACCTCCCCAGGAAGCGCACAGGCCCCAGCGACTTCTCTCGGGGTCCCAACGGCTCGCCAAATGTTCCCTGGCACATCCCCACCACGCGCACGGGCCCCAGCGACTTCAAGCGAGGTCCTAGCGGCTCACAAATCATCCCTGGCACATCCCCAGCGTGCGCATGGGGACAGGCGACTTCACGCGGGGTCCCAGCGACTCGCCAAATGATCCCTGGCACATCCCCAGCACGCACACGGGCCCCAGCGACATCACGTGGTGTCCAAGCAACTCGCCAAATGGTCCCTGGCACCTCACCAGCGCGCGCACGGGTCCCAGCTACCCCGTGTGGAGTCCAAGTGGCTTGCCAAAAGGTCCTTGATACCTCCCCAGCGTGTGCACGCGCCCCAGCGACCCCGTGCCGGGTCCCAGCGTCACAACAAATGGTAACTGGCACCTCTCCAGCACGCGCACGAACCCCAGCGACTTTGATAGTGGTCCCAGAGGCACACCAAATGGTCCCTGGCACATCCCCAGCGCGCATGGGGACAGGCGACTTCACGCGGGGTCCCAGCTGCTCGCCAAATGATCCCTGGCACATCCCCAGCACACACACGGGCCCCAGAGACCCCAGGCGTGGTCCGAGCGGCTCGCCAAATGGTCCCTGGCACCTCACCAGCGTGTGCACGCCCCCCAGCGACCCCATGTGGAGTCCCAGCGGCTTGCCAAATTGTCCCTTGCACCTCACCAGCGTGTGCACGCCCAGCGACCCGCGCGGGTCCCAGCGTCACAACAAATGGTAACTGGCACCTCCCCAGCAAGCGCACGAACCCCAGCGACTTTGCGCGTCCTCAAAGCGGCTTGCCAAACTGTCCCTGGCACCTCCCCAGCACGCACATGGGTGCCAGAGACCCCGCGCGGGGTCCGATTTGCTGGCCAGATGGTGCCTGGCACCTCTCCAGCACGTGCACGGGCACCAGCGACTTCGCGCGGTGTCCCAGCGGCTTCCCAAATGGTCCCTGGCCCATCCCCAGTGTGCACACGGGGACCAGAGACGCTGCAGGTCCCCAGTGGCTCGCCAAATGGGCCCTGGCACCTCCCCAGAATACGCATGGGCCGCAGCGACTTCGCGTGGGGTCCCAGAGCCTCGCCAAATGGTCCCTGGCACATCCCCAGCGCTCGCACGGGCACCAGCGACATCGCGTGGTGTCCCAGCGGCTTGCCGAATGGTCCCGGGAACATCCCCAGCGCGCGCACGGGCCCCAGCGACATCGCGTGTGGTCCCAGGGGGTCGCCAAATGATCCCTGGCACCTCCCCAGCACGCACACGGGCGCCAGAGACCCCACGCGGGGTCCGATTGGCTGGCCAGATGGTCCCTGGCACCTCCCCAGAACACGCATGGGCCCCAGCGACTTCGCATGGGGTCCCAGAGTGTCGCAAACTGGTCCCTGGCACCTCCCCAGCACGCACACAGGGCCCATCGACCCCATGCGGGATCCCAGCGGCTCACCAAATGGTCCCTGGAACCTTCCCAGTGCACGCACAGGCCCCAGCTACCAGGCGTGGAGTCACAGCGGCTTCCCAAAAGGTCCCTGGCACCGCCCCAGCTTGCCCACGGAGCAGCGACCACCGCACGGGTCCCAGCGGCTCGCCAAATGGTCCCTGGAACCTCACCAGCACGTGCATGGGCCCCAGCAACTTAGCGCGGGGTCCCAGCTGCTTGCCAAAAGGTCCCTGCCCCCCCCAGTGCGCACGGAGTCCCAGCGGCTCGCCAAATGGTCCCTGGCGCCTTCCCAGGGGGGCGCACGGGGCACAACGACTTCTCGCGGGATCCCAGCGGCTCGTCAAATGGTCCCTGGCGAGTCCCCAGCGCGCGCTCGGGCCCCAGCGAACCGGCGCTGGGTCCCAGCGGCTCGCAAATGGTACATGGCTCCGCCCCAGCACGCCAGACGGGAGCCCAGCCCGACCGCAGGGGTCCCAGCGGCAAATGATCCCTGGCACCTACCCAGTGCACGCACAGGGCACTGCGACTTTGTGCAGGGTCCAAGAGGCTCCGCAATTGATCCCTTGCACCTCCCCAATGCGCCCACGGGGCCCAGCGACCCAGCGCGGGGTCCCAGCAGCTCGCAGAATGGTCCCTGGCACTTCCCCAGCGCACACGGGCCCCAGCTAGCAGGCATGGAGTCCCTTTGGGTCGTAAATGGTCCCAGGCACATCCCCACCGCGCACACGGGCCCCAGCAACTTCGCACGGGGTCCAAGCGGCTCGCAAATGATCCCTGGCACATCCCCAGCGCGCGCCCAGGCCACAAAAACATCGCTAGGGGTCCCAGCAGCTTGCCAAATGGTCCCTGGACCCTCCCCAGCACGCACACGGGGCCCAGCGACCCCAAAAGGGTCCCAACGGCTCTTCAAATATGCCCTTGCACATCCCCAGCACTCGAAAGGTCCCCAACGACCCCGCGGGAGTCCCAGCGGCTCGCCGAATGGTCCCTGGTACATCCCCAGCACAAGCACTGGGCCCAGCGACCCAGCGCAGGGTCCCAGAGGTTTGCCAATTGGTAACTGGCACATCCCCAGGACGCGCATGGACCCCAGCGGCTCTCCAACTGGTACCTGGCACCTCCCCAGCGCGCTCACGGGGACCAGCGACCCCACGCGGGGTCCCAGCAGCTCGCGGAATGGTCCCTGGCACATCCCCAGCGTGCGCACGGGTCCTAGCGACATCGCGAGGCGTCCCAACGGCTCGCCAAATGGTCCCTGGCACCTCCCCATCACACGCACAGGGCCCAGCGACCACGCGCGGGGTCCCAGCGGCTCGCCAAATGGTTTCTGGCACATCACCAGCACGCACATGCTCGGGCACCAGCAACCATCGCTGGGTCCCAGCGGCTCGCCAAATGGTCCCTGGCACCTCCCCAGCGTGCACACTGACCCCAGCTACCAGGCGTGGAGTCCCAGCAGCTCACAAATTGTTCCTGGCCCCTCCCCAGCACACACACGGGCCCAGCGACCCCAGCGACCCCCAGTGGCTCGCCAAAGAGTCCCAGGCACCTCCCCTCGCGTGCACAGGGCAGCGACCCGTCGCGAGAACCAAGCATCTCGCCAAATGGTCCCTGGCACCTCCCAGCGCACTGCACTGGACCCAGCCAACTAACTCCGGGGTCCCAGCTGCTCATCAAATGGTCCCTGGCACCTCACCAGCAGTCGCACGGGCCACAGCGACCCGTCAAAGGGGTCCCAGCAGCTAGCCAAGTGGTCCCTGGCTCCTCCCCAGTGCGCCAAGACAGGTCCCAGCATCCACAGCGGGGCCTCTGCGGCTCGCAAATGGTTCCTGGCCCCTCCAGTGCACACACGGGCCCAGCGACCCGCGCGTGTTCCCAGTGGCTCCCCAAAGAGTCCCTGGCACCTCCCCCACCGTGCACAGGGCAGCGACTTCGTTCGAGAACAAAGAGGCTCATCCAAATGGTCCCTGGCCCTCCCCAGCACGCCGCGCACAGGGCCGGTGACTCCGCGCAGGGGTCCCAGCGGCTCGCAAATGGTCCCTGGCACATCCCAGCGCACGCCGGGGTCCCACTACCCCAGCATGGTCCCAGAGGCTCGCCAAATGGTCCCTGGCACCTACCCAGTGATCGCACAGGCCCCAGCGACATCGCGGGGTCCCAGCGGCTCGCCAAATGGTCCCTGGCACCTCCCATCGCACGCACAGGGCCCAGCGACCCCGCGGGGTCCCAACGGCTCGCCAAATGGTTTCCTGGCACATCACCAACACGCACATGCTCGGGCACCAGCTACCAGGCGTGGAGTCCCAGCAGCTTCGCAAATGGTTCCTGGCCCCTCCCCAGCGCACACACGGGCCCAGCGACACCGCAGCGGGTTCCCAGTGGCTTGCCAAAGAGTCCCTGGCACCTCCCCAGAGCGTGCACAGGGCAGCGACTTCGTGCAAGAACTAAGCGGCTCGACAAATGGTCCCTGGCCCCTCCACAGCGTGCTCACTGGGCCCAGTGACTCTGCGCAGGGTCCCAGAGGCTCCCAAATGGTCCCTGGCACCTCCACAATGCGCCGCCGACTGGACCCAGCCACCTCACTCGGGGTCCCAGCGGCTCACCAAATGGTCCCTGGCGCCTTCCCAGTGTGCGCTGGGCTCCAGGGACCCCGCCCGGGGTCCCAGCTGCTCATCAAATGGTCCCTGGCACCTCACCAGCAGTCGCACGGGCCCCAGCGACCCCGTGCGGGGTACCAGCGGCTCGCCAAATGGTCCCTGGCTCCTCCCCAGCGTGAGTACAGGGCCCCAGCAACCATTCAGGGGTCCCAGCGGTTCACAAATGGTCCCTGGCCCCACCCCAGCACGCACACGGTGCCCAGCGACCCCGCGCAGTGTCCCAGCGGCTTTCCAAATGGTCCCTGGCCCGTCCCCAGCGCATGCACAGGGCCCAGCGACTGGGGGGTACCAGCGGCTCACCCGAATGGTCCAAGGCAACTCCCCAGCGCGACGACGGGGCCCAGCGACCCGTGCGGTGTCCCAGCAGCCGCCAACTGGTCCTTGGCTCCTACCCAGCACTCGCACAGGGCCCAGTGACCCCACGTGGGGTCACAGCATCTCGCCAAATGTTCCCTGGCCCCTCCCCAGCGCTCGCACAGGGCCCAGCAAACCACGGGGTCCCTGCAGCTCTCAAATGGTCCCTGGCCTCTCCCAGCCCAAACGCGCACGGGCACAACAATACCACGCAGGGGTCCCAGCGGCTCACCAAAATGATCCCTGGCTCCTCTCCAGTGCGCGCACAGGGCCCAGTGACCCGTCAAGGGGTTCCAGCGCCACGCCAAAGAGTCCCTATCACCTCCCCAGTGTAAGCATGGGTCCCAGCGACCCGTGCGGGGGTCCCAGCGGATCGCCAAATGGCCCTTGGTATCTCCCCAGTGCAAGCACTGGTCTCAGCGACCCCCCGCGAGGTCCCAGCGGCTCTCCAAATGTTCCCTGGCTCCTACCAAACGTGCGCACTGGGCCCAGAAACCACGCGCAGGGTCCCAGTGGCTCGCAAATGGTCCCTGGCACATCCCCAGTGGCGCATGCACGGCCCCAGCGACTTAGCTGGGGCCCAGAGGCTCGCCAAATGGTCCCTGGCATATCCCCAGTGCAGACAGGGCCCCAAGCAAAATTGCACGGGTTCCCAGCTGTTCTCCAAATGGTCCCTGGCACCTCACCAGCATGCGCACGGGCCCCATCGACCCCATGCGGGATCCCAGCGGCTCACCAAATGGTCCCTGGCACCTTCCCAGTGCACGCACAGGCCCCAGCTACCAGGCGTGGAGTCCCAGCGGCTCACCAAATGGTCCCTGGCGCTTCCCAGGGGGCGACGGGCACAACGACCTCTCGCGGGATCCCAGCGGCTCGTCAAATGGTCCCTGGCGAGTCCCCAGCGCGCGCACGGGCCCCAGCGAACCGGCGCTGGGTCCCAGCGGCTCGCAAATGGTACATGGCTCCTCCCCAGCACGCGCACGGAGCCCAGCGACCCCGTGCGGGGTCCCAGCGGCAAATGACCCTGGCACCTCCCCAGTGCACGCACAGGGCACCGTGACTTTGTGCAGGGTCCAAGAGGCTCATCAAATGGATCCCTGGCACCTCCCCAATGCGCCCACGGGCCCAGCGACCCAGCGCGGTGTCCCAGCAGCTCGCAGAATGGTCCCTGGCACATCCCCAGCGCGTGGACACGGAGTCCCCAGCTAGCAGGCGTGGAGTCCCAGCAGCTCGCAAATTGTTCCTGGCCCCTCCCAGCAGCACACACACGGGCCCAGCGACCCGCGTGGTTCCCAGTGGCTCGCCAAAGAGTCCCAGGCACCTCCCCTCGGCGTGCACAGGGCAGCGACTTCCGAAGAACCAAGCATCTCGCCAAATGGTCCCTGGCACCTCCCCAGCGCGCACTGGACCCAGCCAACTAACTCGGGGTCCCAGCTGCTCATCAAATGGTCCCTGGCACCTCACCAGCAGTCGCACGGCTACAGCGACCCCGTGCTGGGTCCCAGCAGCTAGCCAAATGGTCCCTGGCTCCTACCCAGTGCGCCAAGACAGGTCCCAGCATCCACGCTCGGGGCCTCTGCGGCTCGCAAATGGTTCCTGGCCCCTCCGCAGTGCACACACGGGGCCCAGCGACCCCGTGCGGGTTCCCCGTGGCTCCCCAAAGAGTCCCTGGCACCTCCCCCTCGCGTGCACAGGGCAGCGACTTCGTTCGAGAACAAAGAGGCTCGTCAAATGGTCCCTGGCCCCTCCCCAGCACGCGCACAGGGCCGAGTGACTCCCGCAGGGTCCCAGCGGCTCGCAAATGGTCCCTGGCACATCCCAGCAAGCACGACGGGTCCCACCACCCCGCATGGTCCCAGAGGCTCACCAAATGGTCCCTGGCACCTACCCAGTGATCGCACGGGCCCCAGCGACATCGCGAGGGGTCCCAGCTGCTCGCCAAATGGTCCCTGGCACCTCCCCCATCGCACGCACAGGGCCCAGCGACCCAGCCTTGGGGTCCCAACGGCTCGCCAAATGGTTTCTGGCACATCACCAACACGCACATGCTCGGGCACCAGCTACCAGGCGTGGAGTCCCAGCAGCTCGCAAATGGTTCCTGGCCCCTCCGCAGCGCGCACACACGGGGGCCCAGCGACACCGTCGCCGGGTTCCCAGTGGCTTGCCAAAGAGTCCCTGGCACCTCCCCTCGGCGTGCACAGGGCAGCGACTTCATTCAAGAACTAAGCGGCTCGACAAATGGTCCCTGGCCCCTCCACAGCGTGCTCACTGGGCCCAGTGACTCTGCATGCCAGGGTCCCAGAGGCTCGCAAATGGTCCCTGGCACCTCCACAATGCGCCAACTGGACCCAGCCACCTCACTTTCGGGGTCCCAGCGGCTCACCAAATGGTCCCTGGCGCCTTCCCAGTGTGCGCTCGGGCTCCAGGGACCCCGCCCGGGGTCCCAGCTGCTCATCAAATGGTCCCTGGCACCTCACCAGCAGTCGCACGGGACCCAGCGACCCCATGCGGGGTACCAGCGGCTCGCCAAATGGTCCCTGGCTCCTCCCCAGCGTGAGTACAGGGCCAAGCAACCATTCCAGCGTGGTCCCAGCGGTTCACAAATGGTCCCTGGCCCCCCCCCCAGCACGCACACGGTGCCCAGCGACCCCGCCGCAGTGTCCCAGCGGCTTTCCAAATGGTCCCTGGCCCGTCCCAGCGCATGCACGGGGCCCAGCGACTTTGGGCGGGGTACCAGCGGCTCGCCGAATGGTCCAAGGCAACTCCCAGCGCGCCGCGGGGCCCAGCGACCCAGCGGTGTCCCAGCGGCTCGCCAACTGATCCTTGGCTCCTACCCAGCATCGCACAGGGCCCAGTGACCCCCCATGGGGGTCACAGCATCTCGCCAAATGTTCCCTGGCCCCTCCCCAGCGCCGCGACAGGGCCCAGCAAACCCGCACGGGGGTCCCTGCAGCTCTCAAATGGTCCCTGGCCTCTCCCCCCCAGCACGGGCACAACAATCCCACGCAGGGTCCCAGCGGCTCACCAAAATGATCCCTGGCTCCTCTCCAGTCGCGGCATGCAGGGCCCAGTGACCCCGTCAAGGGGTTCCAGCGCCACGCCCAAAGAGTCCCTATCACCTCCCCAGTGTAAGCATGGGTCCCAGCGACCCGTCTCGAGGGGTCCCAGCGGATCGCCAAATGGCCCTTGGTATCTCCCCAGTGCAAGCACTGGTCTCAGCGACCCCCCGCGAGGTCCCAGCGGCTCTCCAAATGTTCCCTGGCTCCTACCAAACGCGTGCGCACTGGGCCCAGAAACCACGCGCAGGGTCCCAGTGGCTCGCAAATGGTCCCTGGCACATCCCCAGTGGCTGCACGGGGTCCCAGCGACTTAGCTGGGGCCCAGAGACTCGCCAAATGGTCTCTGGCATATCCCCAGCACGCACGGGCCCCAAGCAAAATTGCACGGGTTCTCAGCGGTTCTCCGAATGGTTCCTGGCACCTCACCAGCATGCGCACGGGCCCCATCGACCCCATGCGGGATCCCAGCGGCTCACCAAATGGTCCCTGGCACCTTCCCAGTGCACGCACAGGCCCCAGCTACCAGGCGTGGAGTCACAGCGGCTCGCCAAATGGTCCCTGGCGCCTTCCCAGGGGGGCGCACGGGGCACAACGACTTCTCGCGGGATCCCAGCGGCTCGTCAAATGGTCCCTGGCGAGTCCCCAGCGCGCGCTCGGGCCCCAGCGAACCGGCGCTGGGTCCCAGCGGCTCGCAAATGGTACATGGCTCCTCCCCAGCACGCGCACGGAGCCCAGCGACCCCGTGCGGGGTCCCAGCGGCAAATGACCCCTGGCACCTCCCCAGTGCACGCACAGGGCACCGTGACTTTGTGCAGGGTCCAAGAGGCTCATAATTGATCCCTGGCACCTCCCAATGCGCCCACGGGCCCAGCGACCCAGCGGGTGTCCCAGCAGCTCGCAGAATGGTCCCTGGCACATCCCCAGCGCACACGGGACCCCAGCTAGCAGGCGTGGAGTCCCATTGGGTCGTAAATGGCCCCTGGCACATCCCCACCACGCACACAGGCCCCAGCAACTTGGGTCGTACGGGGTCCAAGCGGCCCAAAATATCCCTGGCACATCCCCAGCACACGCACAGGGCAGAGTCACTCACGCAGGGGGTCCCAGAGGCTCGCAAATGGTCCCTGGCACATCCCAGCGCACGCCTGGGGCCCAGCGACCTCCGCGGGGTCCCAGAGGCTCAAGCAAATGGTCCCTGGCACCTCCCCATGTGGCCGCACGGACCCCAGCAACTCGCCAAATTGTACCTGGCCCCCCCCCCAGTGTGCAAGCACTGGGCCCAGCGACTGGGCCAGCTGGCGGGGTCCCAGCGGCTCGCCAAATGATCCCTGGCACATCCCAGCTCCAACGCACGGGCCCCACCACTACCACGCATAGTCCCAGCGGTTCTGCAAATCGTCCCTGGCACATCCCCAGCATGCACACGGACCCTAGGGACTTCGCAATCGGGTTCCCAGCAGCTCTCCAAATGTTCCCTGGCCGTCCCCAGCGAGCCCCTGGACCCAACGACCCTGTGCAGGTTCCCAGAGGCTCGCCAAATGTTCCTGGCACCACCCCAGCATGCGCACTGGGCACAGCGACACCGCTGGGGGTCCAAGCGGCTCACAAATGGTCCTTGTCACATACCCAGCACGCTCACGGGCCCCAGTGACCTTGCACAGGGACCGAGGGGCTCGCCAAACTATCCCTGGCGGCTCCCCAATGCGCGCACGGACCCCAGCGACCCGGCACAGGGTCCCAGCTGCTCAACAACTGGTTCCTGGCACCTCACAAGCACACGCACTGGCTCCAGCGACCCGTCACGCGGGTCCCAGCGGCTCAAAAAATAGTCCCTGGCACATCCCCAGTGCACACAGGACCACAGTGGTCGCGCGTGGTCCCAGCGTCTCGCCAAATGGTACCTGGCTCCTCCCCAGCGTCGCTGGGGCCCAGAAACCACGCGGGGTCCCAGCGGCTCGCAAATGGTCCCTGACCCTCCCAACGCAAGCCGGGGCCCAGCAACACCGCCGCGGGTCCCAGCAGCTCGCCAAATGGTCCCTGGCACATCCCCAGCGCGCGCACGGACCCCAGCGACTTTGTGCGCTGGGTCCCAGCGTCCCACCAAATTGTACCTGGCTCATCCCCAGCGTTGGCCCTCGGCCCAGCGACCCGCAAGGGTTCCCAGCGACTTCGCCGAATGGTCCCTGGCACCTCCCAAGTGCGTGCACAGGGCCCATGGATCCCGTCGCATGGGGTCCCAGTGGCTCGCCAATTGTACCTGGCTCATTCCCAGCATTGGCACGGGACCCAGCGACCCCGCAAGGGGTCCCAGCGGCTCGCCGAATGGTCCCTGGCACCTCCCAAGTGCGTGCACGGGGCCCATGGATCCCGCGCGGGGTCCCAGTGGCTCGCCGAAATGGTACCTGGCTCATTCCCAGCATTGGCACGGGACCCAGCGACCCGCAAGGGTCCCTGGCTCACCGAATGGTCCCTGGCACCTTACCAGCACGCCACACAGGTTCCAGCAAACCCGTCAAGGGGTCCCAGCAGCTCGCAAATGGTCCCTGGATCCCTACCCAGCGTGCAGGTTCCAGCAAACCAAGCGCCCATCAGGGTTCCTGGCTCATCCCCAGCGTTAGCATCGGACCCAGCGACCCAAAAGGGGTCCCAGCAACTTGCAAAATTGTCCCTTGCTCATACCCAGTGCAATCACAGGGCCATGCAATCAATCAGCGGGTAAGAGCGGCACGTAAATGGTCCCTGGCCCCTCCCCAACGTGCGCACAGTGCCCAGCATCCACGCGCGGGTCCCAACAGCTTGCAAATGGTCCCTGGCACATCCCCAGCGTGGGCACGGGCCCCAGTGACTTTGCGAAGGGTCCCAGCGTCTCGCCAAATGGTAACTGGCACAAGCACGGGACCCAGCGACCCCATGCTTGGTCTCAGCAGCTCAGCAAATGGTCCCAAGCACCTATCCAGCGCACTCACAGGGCTCAGCTACCACGCAGCGTGTGGTCCCAATGGCTCGCAAAATGGTCCCTGGCACATCCCCAGAGAGCGACACAGACCCCATCGACTTCGGACGGGGTCCAAACAGCTCACCGAATGGTCCCAGGCACCTCCCAGTGTGCGCACGGGGCCCAGTGACTTTAAAAGGGTCCCAGCAGCTCGCCAAATGGTACCTGGCTCATCACCAGCGCGGGCATGGGACCCAGCGACCCCTTGCGGGGTCTGGCGGCTCGCTGAATGGTCCATGGCACCTCCCCAGCATGCCCACGGGGCCCAGTGACCCCCGCCAGGGTCCCAGCGGCTCACCAAATGGTCTCTGGCACCTCCCAGTGGCGCACAGGGCCCACCGACCCCAAGGGGGTCCCAGTGGCTCGCCAAATGGTAACTGGCATCTCCCCAACACAAGCACGGGCCCCAGCAACCCTGTCTGCGGGGTCCCAGCAACAGCAAATGGTCCCAGGCACCTATCCAGCGCACTCACAGGGCCCAGCTACCACGCGTGTGGTCCCAGTGACTTCGCAAATGGTCACTGGCACATCCCCAGAGCGCGACGGACCCCATCGACTTTGGACGAGGTCCAAACAGCTCGCTGAATGTTCCCTGGCACCTCCCAGTGTGAGCACGGGGCCCATTGACCCTGCCAGGGGTCCCAGTGGCTCGCCGAATGGTCCCTGGCACCTTACCAGCATGAGCACGGGCCCCAGCGACCCCGCAAGGGGTCCCAGCGGCTCGCCAAATGGTCCATGGCTCCTACCCAGCGCACAAGGCCCAGCAACCACGCACGGATTCCCAGCAGCTCACAAATGGTCCCTGGCTCATCCCCAAGCGTGGGCACGGGACCCAGCGACCACGCTAGGGGTCCCAGCAGGCTCGCCAAATGGTCCCTGGCCCTACCCAAGCGCATGCACGGCCCCAGCGATTTCTAGCGGGATCCCAGCGGCTCACCAAATGTTATCTGGCTCCTCCCAGTGTGCACAATGGGCTCTATGACCCAGCTGGGCTCCCAGCGGCTTTGAAAATTGTCCCTGGCTCACTCCCAGTGCAAGCACAGGGCCCTGCAACCACGCGTGTGGTCCCAGCAGCTCGCCAAATGGTCCCTGGAACCTCCCCAGCGTGTGCACGGGGCCCAGTGACCCCGCGCAGGGTCCCAGCAGCTCACCAAATGGTCCCTGGCACCTCCCCAGTGTGCTCCCACAGGTCCCACCGACCCAGCCAGGGTCCCAGTGGCTCGGAAAATGGTAACTGGCACCTCCCCAGGACAAGCACGGGCCCCAGCGACCACGTGCGGGGTCCCAGTGGCTCGCAATTGGTCCCTAGCACATCCCCAGAGCGCGCACGGACCCCATCGACTTCACACAGGGTCCAAACAGCTCGCCAAATGCTCCCTGGCACCTCCCCAGCACGTGCACAGGCACCAGCGATCCCGCGCCCGGTCACAGCCTATCACCAAATATACCCTGACACCTCCCCAGCACACGCACTGGGCCCAGCGTCCCCGCGCGGGGTCCCAACGGCACGCCAAAAGGTCCCAGCGGCTCGCCGAATGGTCCCTGGCACCTCCCAAGTGCGTGCACGGGGCCCATGGATCCCGTGCGGGGTCCCAGTGGCTCGCCGAATTGTACCTGGCTCATTCCCAGCACGGGCACAGGCCCCAGCAACTTTGCGAGGGTTGCAAGCGGCTCGCAAAATGGTCCCTGGCACATCCCCAGCGTGCGCACTGGCCCCAGCTACCAGGCGTAGAGTCCCAGGGCTCCCCAAAAGGTCCCTGGCACATCCCCAGCAAACGCACGCGGCCCAGCGACCCCGAGTGGGTACCCAGCGGCTCGCCAAATGGTCCCTGGTACAACCCAAGTGCACGTACTGGGCCCAGTGATCTCGCGCAGTGTCCAAGAGGCTCACAAATGGTCCCTGGCACATACCCAGTGCTCGTGTGGGGCCCAACGAACCCGTGAGGGGTGCCAGAGGCTAGCCAAATGGTACCTGACACCTCTCAGGTGCGCGCATGAGGCCCAGTGACCCCACGCGGTGTCCCAGCGGCTCGCCAAATTGTCCCTGGAACCTCCCCAGCGATCGCACAGGCCCCAACGACCTCGCGCAGGGTCCAAGAGGCTCGCCAAATGGTCCCTGGCACATACCCAGTGCTCGTGCGGGGCCCAACGAACCCATGAGGGGTGCCAGAGGCTAGCCAAATTGTCCCTGGCACCTCCCAAGCGCGTGCATGGGGCCCAGCGACCCTCAAAGCGGGGTCCCAGCGGCTCTCCAAATGGTTCCTGGCACCTCCCAGCTGCGTGCACAAACCCCAGCGATCTCGTGCAGGTTCCCAGAGGCTCGCCAAATGGTCCCTGGCACATCCCCAGCACGTGCACGGGCCCCAGCGAATTTGTGCTGGGTCCCAGCGTCTCGCCAAATGGACCCTGGCACATCCCCAGCGCCTGCATGTGGCCCAGCGACCCCGTGCAGGGTCCCAGCGGCTCGCCAAATGGTCCCTGGCACCTCCCCAGCGGGCGCATGGGGCCCAGCGACCCCGAGTGGGGACCCAGCGGCTCGCCAAATGGTCCTTGGTACCTCCCAAGCACACGCACTGGGCCCAGTGACCTCGCAAGCAGGTTCCCAGAGTTTAGTAAATGGTCCCTGGCACATCCCAGTGCAGGCACGGGCCCCGACTCCAGCGAGGGTTCCCAGCGTCGCCAAATGGTACCTGACACCTCTCAGGCACGAGCATGAGGACCAGCGACCTCACGCAGTGACCCAGAGGCTCGCCATATGGTCCCTGGGACATCCACAGAGCGTGCACATGCCCCAGCGATCTCGTGCAGGTTCCCAGAGGCTCGCCAAATGGTCCCTGGCATATCCCCAGCACGTGCACGGGCCCCAGCGACTTTGTGCTGGGTCCCAGCGTCTCGCCAAATGGACCCTGGCACATCCCCAGCGCCTGCATGTGGCCCAGCGACCCCGTGTAGGGTCCCAGCGGCTCGCCAAATGGTCCCTGGCACCTCCCCAGCGGGCGCATGGGGCCCAGCGACCCCAGTGGGGACCCAGCGGCTCGCCAAATGGTCCTTGGTACCTCCCAAGCACACGCACTGGGCCCAGTGACCTCGCGCAGGTTCCCAGAGTTTTGTAAATGGTCCCTGGCACATCCCCAGTGCAAGCACGGGCCCCAGCCACTCCGCGAGGGTTCCCAGCGGCTCGCCAAATGGTACCTGACACCTCTCAGGCGCGAGCATGAGGCCCAGCGACCTCACGCAGTGACCCAGAGGCTCGCCATATGGTCCCTGGGACATCCACAGCGCGTGGACGGGCCCCAGCGACTTCAAGAGGGGTCCCAGCGGCTCGTGAAATGGTACCTGCCTCCTCCCCAGATCACACGTGCCCCAGCGACCTCGCGCAGGGTCCCAGCGGCTCACCAAAAGGTCCCTGGCACCTACCCAGCGCGCAGACGCGCCCCAGCGACTTCGAGCGGGGTCCCAGCAGCTTGTGAAATGGTACCTGCCCCCTCCCCAGATCACACGTGCCCCAGCGACCTCGCGCATGGTCCCAGAGTCTAGCCAAACTGTCCCTGGCACCCAACGCACGCACTGGGCCCAGTGACCAAATGCGGGGTCCCAGCAGCTCGCCAAATGGTCCCTGGCACATCCCAAAGCGTCTTGCAGGGCCCCAGCGATTTCTAGCGGGGTCCCAGCGGATCACCAAATGGTACGTGACTCCTCCTCAGCAGCGCACAGGCTCCCAGCGACCCGGCATGGGGTCCAAGCGGCTCGCCAAATTGTCCCTGGATCGTACCCAGGGCACACACAGGGCCCAGCAACCACGCGCGGGGTCCCAGCGTCTCGCCAAATGGTCCCTGGCACATCCCCAACGCGCGCATGGGGCCCAGCGACCCCGAGTGGGGACCAGCGGCTCGCAAAATGGTCCCTGGTACCTCCCAAGCACACGCACTGGGCCCAGTGAGCTCGCGCAGTGTCCCAGCGGCTCGCTAAATTGTCCCTGGCCCCTCCCCAGCGAGTGCACGGGGCCCAGTGACCCCGCACGGGTTCCAGCGGCTGGCCTAATGGAACCTGGCACCTCCCCATCGCGCACATGGGGCCCAGCGACCCCCCACGGGGTCCCAGCGGTTCTCCAAATGTTCCCTGGTACCTCCCAAGCGCACGCTCTGGGCCCAGTGACCTCGCGCAGTATCCCTGCGGCTCACCAAATGGTCCCTTGCACCTCCAAAGCGCGCATGGGGCCCAGCGACCCCGCGCACGGTCCCACCGGCTCGCCAAATGGTCCCTGGCACATCCCCAGCGCGCGCACGGACCCCAGTGATTTCTTGCGGGGTCCCAACGGCTCACCAAATGGTACCTGGCTCCTCCCCAGTGCGCGCTCAGGACCCTGCGACCTCGCGCGGGGTCCTAGCGGCTCACCAAATGGTCCCTGGCTCCTACCCAGCGCACGCACAGGGCCCAGCAACCACGCGCGGGCTCCAAGCAGCTCGCAAATGGTCCCTTGCCCCTCCCCAGCGTGCACGGGGCCCAGCGACCCCGCGCTGGGTCCCAGAGGCTCGCCAAATGGTCCCTGGCACATCCCCAGCACCCGCACCGGCCCCAGCGACTTTGCGTGGGGTCCCAGCGGCTAGCCGAATGGTCCCTGGCTCATCCCCTGCGCATGCACGGGACCCAGCGACAACGCGGGGTCCCAGCGGCTCGCCAAATGGTCCCTGGCACATCAGCAGCGAGCGCCACGGGGCCCAGTGACCCCGCTGCTGGGTCCCAGTGGCTCGCCAAATGGTCCCTTGCACCTCCCAGCACGCCAACCGTACCCCAGCGACTTCTCGTGGGGTTCCAGACGCCGCCAAATGGTCCCTGGCACCTCCCAAGCGCCAAATGGGGCCCAGCGACCCCGCGCGGGATCCCAGCGGCTCACAAAATGGTCCCTGGCACCTCCTCAGTATGCACACGGGCCCCAGCTACCAAGCGTAGATACCCAGCAGCTCCCCAAAAGGTCGCTGGCACCTCCCTAGCACGCCACTTGGGACCCAGCGACTTTTACGCTTGGTCCCAGCGGCTCCCAAATGGTCCCTGGCACCTCCCAGGGCGCACAAGGGCCCAGCGGCCCCATGAGGGGTCCCAGCGGATCGCCAAATGATCCCTGGCACCTCCCAGCGTGCACACTGGCCCCAGAGACCCTGTCTGCGGGGACCGTGCGGCTCGCCAAATGGTCCCTGGCACCTCCCCAGCGATCACACGGGCCCCAGCGACCTCGCGCAGGGTCCCTGAGGCTCGCCTAATGGTCCCTGGCAAATCCCCAGCGCATACACGGGCCCTAGCGACTTTGTGCGAGTTCCCAGCGTCTCGCCAAATGATACCTGGCTCATCCCCAGCAGGCAACGGGACCCAGAGACAACGCACGGGGTCCCAGCGGCTAGCCGAATGGTCCCTGGCACATCCACAGCGAGCGCATGGGGCCCAGTGACCCCGCACGGGGCACCAGGGGCTCGCCAAATGGTCCCTGGCACATCCCCAGCGTGCGCACTGGCCCCAGCGACCGCAAGGGGTCCCGGAGGCTCGTCGAATGCTACCTGGCTCCTCCCCAGTTTGCGCAGGAGGCCCAGCGACCCAGCTCAGGGTCCCATGGGCTCGCCAAATGGTCCCTGGCTCCTCCCCAGCGCACGCACAGGGCCCAGTGGCCCTGCATGGGGTCCCAGCGGCTCGCCAAATGATCCCTGGCACCTATCCAGCACGCACACGGGCCCCAGAGACCCCGCGCAGGTTCCAAGCGGCTCGCCAAATGGTCCCTGGTACCTCCTCAGCGATCGCACGGGCCCAAGCGACCTCGCGCAGGGTGCCAGCGGCTTGCCAAATGCTCCCTGTCCCCTTCCCAGCGCGCGCCCGAGGCCCAGCGTCTTTGCGCATGGTCCCATCGGCTCGCCAAATGTCACCTGGCTCCGACCCAGCGCGCGCACGGGGCCCAACGACACCGCGCGGGGTCCCAGAGGCTCGCCAAATGGACCCTGGCACATCCCCAGCGCACGCATGGGCCCCAGCGACATTGCATGGTGTGCCAGCGGCTCGCAAATGGTCCCTGGAACATCCGCAGCGCACGCACGGGCCCCAGCGTCTTCACGCGGGGTCCCAGCGGCTCGCAAATGGTCCCTGGCACATCACCAGAGCGCGCACGAGACCCAGCGACATCGCGCGGGGTCCCAGCGGCTTGCCAACTGGTCTATGTTCCCTTCCCAGCGCCCATGGGGCCCAGCGACGACACGCAGGTTCCCAGTGGCTTGACAAATGGTCCTTGGTACCACCCCAGCGTGCGCTCAGGCCCCAGCGACTTCGCGCGAGTTCCCAGCGGCTTGCCAAAAAGTCCCTGGCCCCTCCCCAGCGCACGCACGGGGCCCAGCGACCCAGCGACCCAGCGACCCAGTACGGGGTCCCAGCGGCTCTCCAAATGGTCCCTGGCCCCTCCCCAGCAAGCGCACGGGGCCCAGCGACCCCGCGTGGGTCCCAGCGGCTCGCCAAATGGTCCCTGGCCCCTCCCAAGCATGAGCACGGGGCCCAGCGACCAAGCACGGGGTCCCAGCGGCTCTCCAAATGGTCCTTGGTTCCTCCCTAGCAAGTGCATGAGGCCCAGCGAACCCGCGCAGGTCCCAGTGGCTCGCCAAATGGTCCCTGGCCCCTCCCCAGCACACGCATGGGGCCCAGCGACCCCGCGCAGGTATCAGTGGCTCGGCAAACGGTCCCTGGCACCTCCCCAGCGATTGCACGAGGCCCAGCGACCTCGCGCAGGTTCCCAGAGGCTCGACAAATGGTCCCTGCCACATCCCCAGAGCACGCACGGACCACAGCGACTTCATGGGGTGCCAGCAGCTTGCCAAATGGTCCCTGGCACCTCCCCAGTGAGCGCAGGGGCTCCATCGACCTCCCGTCTGCGGGATCCCAGCGGCTCGCCAAATGATCCCTGGCCCCTCCCAAGCGCATACACGGACCCAGCGACCAGGCGTTGAGTCCCAGCGGCTCCACAAAAAGTCAGTGGCACCTCCTCAGCGCGCGTACAGGGCAGTGACTTCGTGAGGGGTTCAATGGCTCGCCAGGCGGTCCCTGGAACCTCCCAGCAATCGCAGCTCGTCAAATGATCCCTGGCACATACCCAGTGCACACACAGGCCCCAGAGACCCCGCGCATGATCCGAGCAACTCGCCAAATGGTCCCTGGCACCTTCCCAGCGCCAAGGGCCTCAGCGACTTCCCTCCAGCGGCTCGCCAAACGGTCCCTGGCACCTCCGCCCCCGATCGCAGGGGCCCCAGCGACCTCATGCAGGGTCCCAGAGGCTCGCCAAATGGTCCCTGGCACATACCCAGAGCGCGCACGGGGTCCCAGCGGCTCGCCAAATGGTACTTAGCTCCTCCCCAGCGCGCGCACGGGGCCCAGAGACACCGCGCAGGATCCGAGCAACTCGCCAAATGGTCCCTGGCACATTCCCAGCCTGGCCGAACGGCCTCAGCGACTTCGGGCGGGATTCCAGAGGCTTGCCAAACGATCCCTGGCACCTACCCAGTGCGCACAGGCCCCAGAGACCCCGCGCGGGATCCGAGCAACTGCCAAATGATCCCTGGCACCTTCCCAGCGCAGCGCAGCAGGGCCTCAGCAACTTCACGTGGAGTTCGGCGGCTCGCCAAACGGTGCCTGGCACCTCCCAGTGCAACCACGGACACTAGCGACCCCATGTGGGGACCCAGCGGCTAGGTATTCCGTCCCTGGCGCCTCCCCAGCGTGCGTTCGGGCCCCAGCGACCCCACACGGGGTCCCATCTGCTTGCCAAATGGACCCAGGCACCTTCACAGCACATGCATGGGCCCCAGCGACCCCGCAAGGGGGTCCCAGCAGCTCTCCAAATGGTCCCTGGCACCTCCCAGCCTTGGCGCCCAGTCCCAAGCGACCCCGCGCGGGATCCCAGCGGCTCGCCAATTGGTCCCTGGCACCTTCCCAGCGTGCGCTCAGGCCCCAGCGACTTCGCGTCTGGTCCCAGCGACTGTAAATGGTCCCTGGCTCCTACCTAGGCGCCAAGACGGGGCTCAGTGACTTCGCCCGGGGTCCCTCGCCAAATGGTCCCTAGCCCCTCCCCAGTGCAACCACGGGGCCCAGCGACTTCACGCGGGGTCCCAGCAGCTTGCCAAATGGGCCCTGGCCCCTCCCCAGTGCACGCACGGGGACCAGCGACCACGCACGGGGTTCCTGCGGCTCGCCAAATTGCCCCTGGCACCTCCCCTGCACGCACACGGGGCCCAGCAACCTCGCGCAGGATCCCAGAGGATCGCCAAATGGTCCCTAGCACCTCCACAGCATCCCCCAGCGACCTGCGCAGGCTCATCCCTAGCAGCGCCCCACCCCGGACTTAGCACGGGTTCCCACCGGCTTGGCAAATGGTCCCTGGCCCGAGCTCACATGGGCCCCAGCGACCAAGACGGGCTCCAAGCGGCTCACCAAATGGTACCTGGCTCCTCCCCAGCGCGCGCCCGGGGCCCTGCGACCACACTCGGGTTCCCAGCGGCTGGCGAAATGATCCCTGGCACCTCCCCAGCGATCGCACAGGCCCCAGCGACCTCGCGCAGGGTCACTGGGGCTCGCGAAATGGTCCCTGGCTCCTCAGCAATCGCACAGGCCCAAGCGACGTCGGCGCGGGTCCCAGCGGCTTGTCAAATGCTCCCTGGCCCCTCCCCAGCGCCGCGCCGAGGCCCAGCGACTTTCGCGATGGGTCCCAGCGGCTCGCCAAATGGTCCCTGGCGCATCTCCATCGCATGCATAGGCCCCAGTGACTTTCGCGGGGGGTGCCAGCGGCTTCATAAATGGTCCCTGGTACATCACCAGAGTGTGCACAAGCCCCAGTGACTTTGCGCGGGGTCCAAGCAGCTTGCCAAATCGTCCCTGTTCCCTCCCAGTGCAGCGCCACGGGGCCCAGCGACCACACGCAGGTTCCTAGCGGCTTGACAAATGGTCCCAGGCACATCCCCAGCGCGCATGGGCCCCAGCCAGTTCGCAAAGGGTACCATCGGCTCAGCCAATGGTCCCTGGCACATCCTGGCGTGTGCACGGGCCCCAGCGACATCGTGAGGCGTCCCAGCGGCTCGCCAAATGTTCCCTAGCACCTCCCCATCACACGCACAGGGCCCAGCGACCCCGCACGGGGTCCCAGCGGCTCGCCAAATGGTTTCTGGCACATCACCAGTACGCACATGCTCGGGCATCAGCAACCACGCGCGGGGTCCCAGCAGCTCGCCAAATGGTCCCTGGCACCTCCCCAGCGCGCACACAGGCCCCCAAAACATCGCAAGGGGTCCCAGCGTCTTGCCAAATGGTCCCTGGCCCCTCCCCAGCATGCACACGGGGCCCAGCGACCCCTTGCGGGGTCCCAACGGCTCACCAAATGGTCCCTGGCACCTCACCAGCGAGCGAAAGGGCCCCAGCGGCTAGCCGAATGGTCCCTGCTACATCCCCGGCGCAAATAAGCACTGGGCCCGGCAACCCAGCGCAGGGTCCCAGAGGCTTGCTAATTGGTAACGGGCACATCCCCTACTCGTGCACGGGGCCAAACGACCCCGTGCGGGGATCCAGTGGCTCGCCATATGGTCCGTGGCACATCCCCAGCACGCGCACGTGCCCAAGCGACTTCGCGTGGCGTCCCAGTGGCTCTCCAAATGTTCCCTGGCACGTCCCCAGCGAGCGCCCTGGACCCAACGACCCTGTGCGGGTTCCCAGAGGCTCGACAAATAGTCCCTGGCACCTACCCAGTGCGCGCACAGGTCCCAGCAACCACGCGTGGGGTCCCAGCAGCTCACAAATGGTCCTTGTCACATACCCAGCACACACACGGGACCCAGCGACCCCGCGGGGGTTCCCAGAGGCTCGCCAAATAGTCCCTGGCACCTCCCCCTCGCGTGCACAGGGCAGCAACATCGTGCGAGGATTTTGCGGCTTGCCAAATGGTCCCTGGCACATCCCCAGTGACCCCAGCGCGCACACTGGACCCAGCCACCTCACTCGGGGTCCCAGCGGCTCACCAAATGGTCCCTGGCGCCTCCCCAGTGTGAGCTCGGGCTCCAGCGACACCGCCCGGGGTCCCAGCTGCTCATCAAATGGTCCCTGGAAGCTCACTAGCAGTCGCACAGGCCCCAGCGACCCCGTGCAGGGACCCAGCAGCTCGCAAAGTGGTCCCTGGCTCCTACCCAGTGCGCGCACAGGTCCCAGCAACCACGCGCGGGGTCCCAGCGGCTCGCAAATGGTTCCTGGCCCCTCCGCAGCGCACACACGGGCCTAGCGACCTCGCTGCCCGGTTCCCAGTGGCTCGCCAAATAGTCCCTGGCACCTCCCCTCGCGTGCACAGGGCAGCGACTTCGTCACGAGAACCAAGCGGCTTGCCAAATGGTCCCTGGCCCCTCCCCAGCACGTGCACATGGATGAGTGACTCTGCACAGTGTCCCAGAGGCTCGCAAATGTTCCCTGGCACCTCCCCAGCATGCGCACTGGGCACAGCGACACCGCGCAGGTTTCCAGCGGTTCGCAAATCGTCCCTGGCACATCCCCAGCGAGCGCCCTGGACCCAACGACCCTGTGCGGGTTCCCAGAGGCTCGCCAAATGGTCCCTGGCACCTACCCAGCGCGCACAGGGGCCAGCAACCACGCATGGGGTCCCAGCGGCTCACAAATGGTCCTTGTCACATACCTAGCACGCTCACGGGCCCCAGCGACCTTGCACAGGGTCCGAGGGGCTTGCCAAACTATCCCTGGCGGCTCCCCAATGCGCGCACGGGCCCCAGCGACCCTGCACAGGGTCCCAGCTGCTCAACAAATGGTTCCTGGCACCTCACAAGCACACGCACTGGATCCAGCGGCCCCGTGCGAAGTCCCAGCGGTTCGACAAATGGTCTCTGGCACCTCCCCAGCGCGCACATGGGCCCCAGAGACCCAGTGCGGGTTCCGAGCGGCTTGACAAATGGTCCCTGGCACCTCCCCCGGTATGTGCACTTGTCCCAGCGACCCCGTGCGGGGTACCAGCGGCACGCCAAACAGTCCCTGGCACCTCCACAGCACGCACACAGGGCAAAGTGATGCAGTGTGGGGTCCCAGCGGATCGCCAAACGGTCCCTGGCACCTCCCCAGCATGCTCCCAATCCCCACCGATGCCGTGCGGGGTCCCAGCAGCTCGCTAAACGGTCCCTGTCACCTCCCTAGCGCACTTGACCCTGTGACCTTGCACAGGGTACGAGGGGCTCGCCAAACTATCCCTGGCGGCTCCCCAATGCGCGCACGGGCCCCAGTGACCCCGCACAGGGTCCCAGATGCTCGAAAAATTGCCCCTGGCACCTCACCAGCACACGCACTGGCCCCAGCGATCCCATGCGGGGTCCCAGCGGATCGACAAATGGTCCCTGGCACCTCCCCAGCACGCACACGGCCCCAGAGACACCGCAGGGTTCCCAGTGGCTCACTAAATGGTCCCTGGCAAATCCCCAGCTCGCGCCCAGTCCCCACCGACCCCGTGGGGGTCCCAGCAGCTTGCCTAATGGTCCCTGGCACCTCCACCAGTGCACGCTCAGGGCCCAGCAACCACGCTGGGTCCCAGCGGCTCGCAAATTCTCCCTGGCCCATCCCCAGCATGCGCACAGAGATCCAGCGCGGGGTCACAGCGTCTCGCCAAACGGTCCCTGGCACCACTACAGCAAGCGCCCTGGACTCAGCGCCCCGCCTGGGTCCGAGCGGCTCACCAAGTTGTCCCTGGCACCTCCCAGCACGCAATTGGGCCCCAGCGACCCCGCACGGGATCCCAGAGGCTCGCCAAATGGTCCCTGGCACCTACCCAGCACGCCAAGACAGGACCAAGCAACCACGTTGGGTCACAGCGGCTAACCAAACTATCCCTGGCAGCCTCCCAATGCGGCGCGGGCCCCAGCGACACCCATGGGTACCAGCGGCACTCAAAAGTCCCTGGCACCTCCACAGCATGCACACAGGGCAAAAGCGACCCAGTGTCGGGTCCCAGGGGGTTCGCCAAATGGTCCCTGGCACATCCCCAGCACATCCCAAAACCCACTGACGCGGCGAGGGTCCCAGCAGGCTCGCCAAATGATCCCTGGCACCTACCCAGTGCACGCACAGTGCCCAGCAACAACACACGGGGTCCCAGCGGCTCGCAAATGGTCCCTGGCACCTACCAAGCACGCAACTGGGCCCCAGCGACCCCGTCAAGGGGATCCCAGAGGCTCGCCAAATGGTCCCTGGCACCTACCCAGCACGCCAAGACAGGACCAAGCAACCACGCGTTGGGTCACAGCGGATCACCAAACTGTCCCTAGCACCTCCCCAGTGCGCGTGCACGGGGCCCAGCGACACCACGCGGGGTCACAGCGGCTCGTCAAATGGACCCTGGCATATACCAAGCACACGCACGGGTCCCAGCGACCTCAAATGGTGTCCCAGCGGCTCGCCAAACTATCCTGGCGGCTCCCCAACGCCGCCAAGACGGGCCCCAGCGACCCGCATGGGGTCCCAGCTGCTCGATAAATGGTCCCTGGCACCTCCCAAGTGCTCACATGGGCCCCAGAGACCTCGCGCGGATTCTGAGCGGCTTGCCAAATAGTCCCTGGCACCTCCCCGGCACGTGCACGGGCCCCAGTGACTTCGGCGTTGGGTCCCAGCGGCTCGCCAATCCATCCCTGGCACCTCCCCCAGCAAGCGCATGGGTCCCAGAGACCCTGCACGGGTCCCAGCTGCTCGCCAAATGGTCTCTGGCAACTCCCCAGCATGCACACAGGCTACAGCAACTTTATGGGGTACCAGCGCCTGCCAAACGTCCCTGGCACCTCCCCAGGGCAACGCGGGACACTAGCGACCCCATGCGGGGACCCAACGGCTAGGTATTCCGTCCCTGCCGCCTCCCCAGCGTCCGTTCGGGCCCCAGCGACCCCACGGGTCCCATCTGCTGCCACATGGACCTAGGCACCTTCACAGCACATGCACACAGGCCCCAGCGACCCCGTCAAGGGTCCCAGCAGCTCTCCAAATGGTCCATGGCACCTCCCCAGCGTCGCCCAGTCCCAAGCGACCCCGTGGGGTCCCAGCGGCTCGCCAAAATGTCCCTGGCACCTCCCCAGCACGCCACTGGGCCCAACAACCGCACGCGAGAACCCAGCGGTTTGCCAAATGGTCCCTGGCACATCCCCAGAGCGACGACGGACCCCATCGACCCCACAGACAGGGTCCAAACAGCTCGCCAAATGCTCCCTGGCACCTCCCCAGCACGTGCACGGGCACCAACGATCCCGCCCGGGTCCCAGCCTATCACCAAATGTACCCTGACACCTCCCCAGCACGCACTGGGCCCAGCGCCCCCTGATTTGCCAGGGTCCCAGCGGCACGCCAAAGGTCCCTGGCACCTCCCCAGCACAAGCACGGGGCCCAGCGACCCCGCGGGGGGTCCCAGAGGCTCGCCAAATGGTCCCTGGCACTTCCCCAGCACAAGCACGTGGCCCAGCGACCCCGCGGGAGGTCCCTGAGGCTCGCCAAACGGTCCCTGGCACCTCCCCTGCACGCTCACAGTACCCAGCAGCCACGCGTGGGGTCCCAGAGGCTTGCCAAATGGTCCCTGGCACATCCCCAGTGCGGTGCCACGGACCACAGTGAATTCGCGCGGGGTCCCAGCGTCTCGCCAAATGTACCTGGCTCATCCCTAGCGCGGGCACGGGACCCATGGACCCCGCGCGGGGTTCCAGTGACTCGCTGAATGGTCCCTGGTACCTTATCAGCATGCGCACGGGCCCCAGCGGCACCGTGCGGGGTCCCAGCGGGCTCGCCAAATGGTCCCTGGCTCCTACCCAGCGGGCCAAGGTCACAGCAAACCAAACGCAGGGTCCCATCAGCTCTCAAATGGTCCCTGGCACATCCCCCTAAGCCCCTGACGGACCCTAGCGACTAAGCACGGGGTCCCAGCATCCCTCCAAATGGTACCTGGCTCATCCCCAGCGTTGGCACGGGACCCAGCGACCCCGCAAGGGGTCCCAGCGGCTCGCCGAATGGTCTCTGGCACCTCCCAAGTGCGCGCACAGGGCCCATGTACCCCGCACGGGGTCCCAGTGGCTCGCCGAATGGTCCCTGACACCTTACTAGCACGCGCACGGACCCCAGCGACCCCGTGCGGGGTCCCAGAGGGCTCGCCACATGGTCCCTGGCTCCTACCCAGCGGGCACAGGTCCCAGCAAACCAAGCGCGGGGTCCCTTCAGCTCTCAAATGGTCCCTGGCACATCCCCAGCGCGCACACGGGCCCTAGCGATTTCTAGCGGGATCCCAGCGGCTCACCAAATGTTACCTGGCTCCTCCCCAGTGCGCGCACTGGGCTCTGTGACCCCGCACGGGGTCCCAGTGGCTCGCGAAATTGTCCCTGGCACCTCCCCAGCACGTGCACGGGTGCCAGCGACCACGTGCAGGGACCGAGTGGCTCGCTAAATGGTCCCTGGCTCTTACCCAGTGCGCGCACAGGGCCCAGCAACCACGAGCAGGGTCCCAGCAGCTCACAAATGGTCCCTGGCACTTCCCCAGCGTGCACACAGGGTCCAGCAACCACGCGCGGTGTCCCAGCAGCTCACAAATGATCCCTGGCACATCCCCAGCGCGCGCACAGGGTCCAGCAACCACGCGCGGGGTCCCAGCGGCTCGCAAATGGTCCCTGGCACATCCCCAGCGTGCGGTCAGGCCCCAGCGACTTCGCGCCTTGTCCCAGCGGTTCGCCAAATGGTCCCTGGTTCCTACCTAACGCGCACACAGGCCCAGTGACTTCGGGTCCCTGCCCTCACCAAATGGTCGTTAGCCCCTCCCCAAGCGCAACCACGGGACCCAGCGACTTCAATGGGGTCCCAGCAGCTTGCCAAATGGTCCCTGGCCCCACCCGAGTGCACGCACTGGGCCCAGCGACCTCGCGCAGGGTCCCAGAGGCTCGCCAAATGGTCCATAGCACATCCCCAGCACGCACGGGCCCCAGCGACATCGCACGGGTTCCCAGTGGCTTGTCAAATGCTCCCTGGCCCATCCCCAGCGCACGCCTGAGGCCCAGCGACTTTGCACAGGGTCCCAGAGGCTCGCCAAATGTCACCTGGCTCCGTCCCCAGCGTGTGCATCGGGCCCAACGACACCAATTCGCGGGGGTCCCAGCGGCTTGCCAAATGGTCCCTGGCACCTCCCCAGTGCGCGCATTGGACCCAGTGTCTTTACGTTGGGTCCCAGCAGCTCGCAAATGGTCCCTGGAACATCTGCAGTCCTGCTCACAAGCCCCAGCGACTTTCTTGGTCGCAGGGTCCCAGCGGCTTGCCAAATCGTCCGTGTTCCCTCCCCAATGGCGTGCCCACGGGCCCAGCGACCACCGCCCGGCTCCCAGCGGCTTGACAAATGGTCCCTGGCACATCCCCAGCGCCCTCATGGGCCCCAGCGACTTTGGCACGAGGGGTCCCAGCGGCTAGCCAAATGGTACCTGGCTCCTCCCAGCGAGCGCAAGCCCGACCAGGGGACAGCGACCCCAAATGCGGGATCCCAGCGGCTCGCCAATTCATCCCTGGCACCTACCCAGCGTGCGCTCAGGCCCCAGTGACTTCGCGCCTGGTCCCAGCGGCTCACCAAACGGTCCCTGGCTCCTACCTAAGCGCCAAGACGGGGCCCAGTGACTTCGCCCGGGGTCCCCGCCAAATTGTCCCTAGACCCTCCCAAGCGCAACCACGGGGCCCAGTGACTTCACGCGTGGTCCCAGCAGCTTGCCAAATGGTCCCTGGCCCCTCCCCAGTGTGCACACGGAGACCAGCGACCCCGCGTGGGTTTCCTGCGGCTCGCCAAATGGTCCCTGGCACCTCCCCAGCACGCACACGGGGCCCAGCGACCTCGCGCAGGGTCCCAGAGGTTCGCCAAATGGTCCCTAGCACCTCCACAGCATGCGCACGGGGCACAGCGACCTCGCGCAGGGTCCCAGAGGTTCGCCAAATGGTCCCTAGCACCTCCACAGCATGCGCACGGGGCCCAGCGACCTCGCGCAGGGTCCCAGAGGTTCGCCAAATGGTCCCTAGCACATCCCAGCACACACACGGGCCCCAACTACTGATCAGACGGGTTCCCATTGGCTTGCCAAATGGTCCCTGGCCCCTGCTCGCACGCACGGGCCCCAGCGACCACACGTGGTCCAAGCGGCTCACCAAATGGTACCTGGCTCCTCCCCAGCGTCTCCGGGGCCCTGCGACCACATCAGGGTCCCAGCGGCTTGCTTAAATGATCCCTGGCACCTCCCCAGTGATCGCCCAAGCCCCAGCGACCTTGGCGCCTGGTCACAGGGGCTCGCGAAATGATCCCTGGCTCCTCCTCAGCGACCTCGGCCCCGGGCCCAAGCGACCTCGCAGGGTCCCAGCGGCTTGTCAAATGACCCTGGCCCTTCCCCAGCGCGGGGCCGAGGCCCAGCGACTTTGCGCAGGGTCCCATCGGCTCGCCAAATGTCACCTGGCTCCGCCCCAGCGCAACCACGGGGCCCAGCGACTTCACGCGGAGTCCCAGCAGCTTGCCAAATGGGCCCTGGCCCCTCCCGAGTTCGCGCACAGGCCCCAGCAACCCCGCGCAGGTTCCAGCGGCTTACCAAATGGATCCAGGCACCTCCCCATCATGCGCATTGGGACCAGCGACCCCGCACGTGGTCCCAGCGGTTCTCCAAATGGTCCCTGGTACCTCCCCAGCACGCTCCCATTCCCCACTGACGCAGCGTGGGGTCCCAGCAGCTCGACAAATCGTCCCTGGCACATCCCCAGCATGCACACGGACCCTAGGGACTTCGCACGGGTTCCCAGCAGCTCTCCAAATGTTCCCTGGCACGTCCCCAGCGAGCGCCCTGGACCCAACGACCCCGCGCGAGGTCCCAGAGGCTCGCCAAATGGTCCCTGGCACATACCCATTGCGCGCACGGGGCACAGCGACCCCGAGCGGGGCCCCAGTGGCTCGCACAATGGTCCCTGGTACCTCCCAAGCACACGCACAGGGCCCAGTGACCTCGCCAAGAGTGACCCAGAGGCTCGCCAAATGGTCCCTGGGACATCCCCAGGGCGCGGACGGGCCCCAGCAACTTCGAGCGGGGTCCCAGCGGCTCCCCAAAAGGTCGCTGGCACCTCCCTAGCACGCACACGGGGCCCAGAGACCACGTGCGGGGTCCCAGTGGCTCGCCAAATGGTCCCTGGCACCTCCCCAGCGATCGCACGTGCCCCAGCGACCTCGCGCAAGGTCCCACAGGTTCGCCAAACTGTCCCTGGCACCTCCCCAACGCACGCACTGGGCCCAGTGACCCCATGCGGGGTCCCAGCAGCTCGTGAAATTGTCCCTGGCACCTCCCCAGCGCGTGCACGGGCCCCAGCGATCTCGTGCAGGTTCCCAGCGGCTCGCCAAATGGTACCTGACACCTCTCAACCGCGTGCATGAGGCTCAGCGACCCCGCGCGGGGACCCAGCAGCTCGCCAAATGGTCCCTGGCACCTTACCAGCATGCGCATGGGCCACAGCAACCCCAAACGGGGTCCCAGCGCCTCGCCAAATGGTCCCTGGATCATCCCCAGCGAGCGCCGGGCCCAGCTACCCACATGTCCCAGCGGCTTGCAGAATGGTCCCTTGCACCTCCCAGCACGCCCAGATGGGGCCCAGCGACCCCGCGCTCTGTCCCACCGGCTCGCCAAATGTTCCCTGTCACCTTACCAGCATGCGCACAGGCCCCAGCGACCCTGTGCGGGGGCCCAGCGGTTCGCCAAATGGTCCCTGGCTCCTACAGGGCCCAGCAACCACGCTGGGGTCCCAGCGGCTCGCAAAATGGTCCCTGGCACATCCCCAGCGCTGCACTTGACCCAGCGACCACACGCGTGGTCCCAGCGGCTAGCCAAATGGTCCCTGGCACATCCCCAGAGCGCCAAGACGACCCCAGCGTGGGGTCTCAGTGGCTCTCCAAATGGTCCCTGGTACCTATCCAGGGGAAGCACTACGCCAAGCGACCCCACGCTGGGTCCGAGCTGCTCGACAAATGGTCCCTGGCACCTCCCCAGCACGCGCACCGTCCCCAGCGACTTCTCATAGGGTTCCAGCAGTTCGCCAAATGTAACCTAGAACCTCCCAAGCGCACGCACTGGGCCCAGCGACCCCAGCGGGGGTCACAGCGGCTCGCCAAATGGTCTCATGCACCTCCCCAGCATGCTCACTGGTACCAGCGACCCGGCGCGGGGTCCCAGCGGATCGCAAAATGGTCCCTGGCACCTCCTCAGCGTGCACACGGGCCCCAGGTACCAAGCGTGGAATACCCAGCGGCTCCCAAAAGGTCGCTGGCACCTCCCTAGCACGCACATGGGGCCCAGAGATCACGTCTTGGGGTCCCAGTGGCTCGCCCTAATGGTCCCTGGCACCTCACAAGCACTCGCATGGGTCCCAGCGACCCCGCATGGGGTCCCAGCGGCTCGTCAAATGGTCCCTGGTTCCTCCCCAGCGTGCGCACAGGGCCCAGCGACTTCATGGGTCCCAGCAGCTTGACAAATGGACCCTGGCCCTCCCCAGCGCGCCACGGGGCCCAAAAACCCTAGCGGGTCCCAGCGGCTCGTCAAATGGTCCCTGGCCACTTCCCAGCGCCGCCGACGGGCCCACCGACCCCACGCCTGGGTCCCAGCGGCTCGCCAAATGGTCTCATGCACCTCCCCAGCATGCTCACTGGTACCAGCGACCCGGCGTGGGGTCCCAATGGCTCGCCAAATAATCCCTGCACCCGCCTCAGCGTGTAGACGGGCCACAGAGACCCCTTCGCGGCGTCCCAGCAGATTGCCAAATGGACCCTGGCCCCTCCCCAGCACACGCACGGGGCCCAACAACCCCAAGCGGGGTCCCAGCGGCTCGTCAAATAGTCCCTGGCCACTCCCCACCGCAGGCACGGGGCCCAGCGACCCCACGCGGGGTCCCAGCGGCTCGCCAAATGGTCTCATGCACCTCCCCAGCATGCTCACTGGTACCAGCGACCCAGCGTGGGGTCCCAATGGCTCGCCAAATAATCCCTGGACCCGTCCCAGCGTGTTGATGGGCCCCAGAGGCCCCTTCGCGGGGTCCCAGCAGATTGCCAAATGGACCCTGGCCCCTCCCAGCACGCGCACGGGCCCAACAACCCCAAGCGGGGTCCCAGCGGCTCGTCAAATGGTCCCTGGCCACTCCCCACCGCACGCACGGGGCCCAGCGACCCCACGCGGGGTCCCAGCGGCTCGCCAAATGGTCTCATGCAGCTCCCCAGCATGCTCACTGGTACCAGCTACCCGGCGCCCAGGTCCCATGGCTCGCCAAATGGATCCCTGGCACCTCCCCAGTCGTAGATCGGCTCCAGAGACCCAGCGCGGGGTCCGTCTGAGTCGCCAAATGGTCCCTGGCTCCTCCCCAGCACAATCACGGGGCCCAGCGACCCCTCGCAGGGTCACAGTGGCTAGCCAAATAGTCCCTGGTACCTCCCCAGCAAACGCACTGCGCCCAGCGACCCCACGCGGGGTCCGAGTGGCTGGACAAATGGTCCCTGGCACCTTACCAGCACGCGCGGTGTCCCAGCGGCTCGCAAATGGTACCTTGCCCGTCCCCAGCGTGCACTTGGGGTGCCAGCAGGTCGGCACATGGTCACTGGCACCTCACCAGCGTGCGCACGGGGCCCAGCGACCCCGCGTGGGGTCCCAGCAGCTTGCCAAATGGATCCTGTCACCTCCCCATCACACGCATTGGGCCCAGCGACCCCGCACGTGGTCCCAGCGGTTCTCCAAATGGTCCCTGGTACCTCCCAAGCGCACGCACTGGGCCCAGTGACCTCACGCGGTGTCCCAGTGTCTCGCAAAAAGTCCCTGGCACATCCCCAGTGCGCCCACGAACCCCAGCGACCAAGCGTCTTGTCCCAGCAGCTTGCCAAATAGACCCTGGCCACTCCCAGCACACGCACGGGGCCCAGCGACCCAACTCGGGGTCCCAGAGGCTCGCCAAATGGTCCCTGGCCACTCCCCAGCGCATGCACGGGCTCAGAGACCCAACACGGGGTCCCAGTGGCTCGCCAAATGGTGCCTGGCTCCTCCCCAGCTGCGTGCAGGGCCCAGCAACCAGCTGGGGGTCCCATCACCGCAAATGGTCCCTGGCACATCTCCAGTGCACGACAGGCCAGCGACTTCTGCGGGTCCCAGCTTCTACCCGAATGGTCCCTGGCTCATCCCCAGCGCGCACACGGACCCAGCGACCACGACGCGTCCCAGCGGCTAGCCAAATGGTCCCTGGCACATGCCCAGAGCGCCGCGGGTCCAGTGACCCCGCTGGGTCCCAACGGCTCGCCAAATGGTCCCTGGCTCCTCCCCAGCGCATGCACGGGGCCCAGCGACACCGCGTGGGGTCCCAGTGGCTTCGCCAAATGGTGCCTGGCACCTCCCAGCATCGCGCAGGGTCGCAGCGCGTTCGTCAAATGGTCCATGGTACCTCCCCAGCGAACGCACAGGGCCCAGCAACCAAGCGCGGGGTCCCAGCAGCTCGCAAATGGTCCCTGGCACATCTCAAGAGTGGAACGTGGGCCAGCAACCACACAGCGTGTTCCCAGCGGCTCCCAAATGGTCCTGGCTCCGCCCCTCTTGCGTCGCATGGGCCCAGCGACCACGCCGTGGGTCCCAGCAGCTAGCCAAATTGTCCCTGGTACCTGCCCAGCACACGCCACCCAGCCCAGCGACCCCGCCATGAGGCCCAGAGGCTCGCCAAAGACCCTGGCCACTCCCCAGCACACGCACGGGGCCCAGCGACCCCACAAAGGTCCGAGTGGACAAATGGTCCCTGTCACCTTACCAGCACGCCTGCAGGGGCTTCCATGCGACCCCAAGATGGTTCCAGCGGCATGCCAAAAGATCCCTGGCACCTCCCCAGCGCGCGCACAGGCCCCAGCTACCAGGCGTAGAGTCCCAGGGCTCACCAAAAGGTCCCTGGCACATCCCCAGCACACGCACGGGGCCCAGAGACCCAACTCGGGGTCCCAGAGGCTCGCCAAATGGTCCCTGGCCACTCCCCAGCGATGCATCGGGCTCAGAGACCCAACACGGGGTCCCAGAGGCTCGTCAAATGGTGCCTGGCTCCTCCCAGCGCGTGCACAGGGCCCAGCAACCCACTGCGGGGTCCCATCACCTCGCAAATGGTCCCTGACATCTCCAGTGCACGCGCAGGCCCTGCGACTTTGGCGCTGGGTCCCAGCGGCTGACCCCGAATGGTCCCTGGCTCATCCCCAGCGCTGGCACACGCCCCAGCGATCACGCAGATTCCCAGAAGCTCGCCAAATGGTCCCTGGCACCTTACCAGCGTCCGCACAGGCCACATCAACCCTGAGCAGGGTCCCAGCGGCACGCTAAATAGTCCCTTGACCTCCCTACATGCTCACGGGCCCCAGCAACTTTGCGAGGGGTCCCAGCGTCTCGCCAAATGGTACCTGGCTCATCCCCAGCGCGGCATGGGACCCAGCGACCCCGCACGGGGTCCCAGTGGCTCGCCAAGTTGTCCCTGGCACCTACCCAGCACGCAACTGGGCCCCAGCGACCCCATGTGGTCCGAGCGGCTCGCCAAATGGTCCCTGGCACCTACAAAGCATGCTCACAGGACCAAGCAACCACGCGCGTGGGTCACAACGGATCACCAAACTGTCCCTAGCACCTCCCCATCGCGCGCACGGGGCCCAGCAACACCACGCGGGGTCACAGCAGCTCGTCAAATGGACCCTGGCATATACCCAGCACACGCACGGGTCCCTGCGACTTCGCGTGGGGTCCCAGCGGCTTGCCAAATGGTCCCTGGCACCTCCCCCGGCACGTGCACGGGCCCCAGTGACTTCACGTTGGGTCCCAGCGGCTCGCCAATCCATCCCTGGCACCTCCCCAGCGCATGGGTCCCAGAGACCCTGCACGGGTCCCAGCTGCTCGCCAAATGGTCTCTGGCAACTCCCCAGCATGCACACAGGCTACAGCGACTTTGCGTGGGGTACCAGCGGCTCGCCAAACGTCCCTGGCACCTCCCCAGGGCACGCACGGACACTAGCGACCCCATGTGGGGACCCAGCGGCTGGTATTCCATCCCTGGCGCCTCCCCAGCGTCTCGTTCGGGCCCCAGCAACCCCACACGGGGTCCCATCTGCTTGCCAAATGGACCCAGGCACCTTCACAGCATGCATGGGTTTTAGCGACCCCGTCAAGGGGTCCCAGCGGGAACTCAAATGGTCCCTGGCACCTCCCAGCAGCCCAGTCCCAAGCGACCCCTCGTGGGGTCCCAGCGGCTCGCCAAAATGTCCCTTGCACCTCCCCAGCACGCTCACTGGGCCCAACAACCGCACGCAGAGAACCCAGCAGCTTGCCAAATGGTCCCTGGCACCTCCCCAGCGTGAGCACAAGTCCCACCAACCCGCTGGGGTCCCAGTGGCTCGCAAAATGGTAACTGGCATCTCCCCAGGACAAGCACGGGCCCCAGTGACCCCGCAAGGGTCCCAGCAGCTTGGCAAATGGTCCCTGGCACCTATCCAGCGCACGCGTGGGCCCAGCTACCACGCGTGTGGTCCCAGCAGCTCGCAATGGTCCCTGGCACATCCCCAGAGCGCGACGGACCCCATCGACCCAAGACAGGGTCCAAACAGCTCGCCAAATGCTCCCTGGCACCTCCCCAGCACGTGCACGGGCACCAGCGATCCCATACCCGGGTCCCATCGGCTCGCCAAATGTCACCTGGCTCCACCCCAGCGTGGGCACGGTCCCCAACGACACTGCGCGGGGTCCCAGCGGCTCGCCAAATGGTCCCTGGCACATCCCCAGTCGCGCGCATGGGCCCCAGTGACTTTGCTCTGTGTGCCAGCGGCTTGTAAATGGTCCTTGGAACATCTGAAGACGCTAAGACGGGCCCCTGTGTCTTCACGCGGGGTCCCAGCAGCTCGCAAATGGTCCCTGGCACATCACCAGAGCACGCACAAGCCCCAGCGACTTTGCGCGGGGTCCCAGCGGCTTGCCAAATCGTCTGTGTTCCCTCCCCAGCGTGCCCACGGGGCCCAGCGACCACACGCAGGTTCCCAGCGGCTTGACAAATGGTCCCTGGCACATCCCCAGCGCCAAGCATGTGCCCCAGCGACTTTCGCTTAGGGTCCCAGCGGCTAGCAGAATGGTACCTGGCTCCTCCCCAGCGAGCGCGCATGGGGAGCAGCGAAACCATGCAGGATCCCAGCGGCTCGCCAATGGTCCCTGGCACCTTCCCAGCGTGCGCCAGGCCCCAGCAACTTCGCTGGTCTGGTCCCAGCGACTGCCAAATGGTCCCTGGCTCCTACCTAGCGCGCACGGGGCCCAGTGACTTCGCCGGGGTCCCTCGCCAAATGGTCCCTAGCCCCTCCCCAGCGCAACCACGGGGCCCAGCGACTTCACGCGGGGTCCCAGCAGCTTGCCAAAATGGGCCTGGCCCTCCCCAGTGCACGACGGGGACCAGCGACCACGCACGGGTTCCTGCGGTTCGCCAAATTGTCCCTGGCACCTCCCCAGCACGCACACGAGGCCCAGCAACCTCGCGCAGGGTCCCAGAATATCGCCAAATGGTCCGTAGCACCTCCACAGCGTGCGCACGGGGCCTAGCGACCTCGCGCAGGGTCCCAGAGGCTCGCCAAATGGTCCCTAGCTCATCCCTCAGCGCCAAGACAGGCCCCAATTGACTTCGCAACTGCACGGGTTCCCACCGCTTGCCAAATGGTCCCTGGCCCGAGCTCACATGGGCCCCAGCGACTTCCCAGACGTGGGTCCAAGCGGCTCACCAAATGGTACCTGGCTCCTCCCCAGCTGCGCCCACCCCCAGCGACCACACTCTGGGTTCCCAGCGGCTCGCCAAATGGTCCCTGGCACATCTCCAGCGCATGCATGGGCCCCAGTGACTTTGCACGGGGTGCCAGCGGCTCGCAAATGGTCCCTGGTACATCACCAGAGTGTGCACAAGCCCCAGTGACTTTGCGCGGGGTCCAAGCGGCTTGCCAAATCGTCCCTGTTCCCTCCCCCAGCGCCCATGGGGCCCAGCGACCACACGCAGGTTCCCAGCGGCTTGACAAATGGTCCCAGGCACATCCCCAGCGCGCATGTGCCCAGTGACTTCGCAGGGGGTACCATCGGCTCGCCAAATGTTCCCTGGCACCTCCCCATCACACGCACAGGGCCCAGCGACATCGCCAGGGGTCCCAGCGGCTCGCCAAATGGTTTCTGGCACATCACCAAATGGTCGCACATGCTCGGGCATCAGCAACCACGCCGGGGTCCCAGCAGCTCGCCAAATGCGGGCAGCAGTGTGTTGTAGTGGTTTGGGCTCTGGACTCCTGACCGGGCCCCTCGTGGGCTCAATCCCAGGTGGGGGGACACTGCTGCTGTACCCTTGAGCAAGGTACTTTACCTAGATTGCTCCAGTAAAAACCCAACTGTATAAATGGGTAATTGTACGTAAAAATAATGTGATATCTTGTAACAATTGTAAGTCGCCCTGGATAAGGGCGTCAGCTAAGATTTTATTTAAAAAATGGTCCCTGGCACCTCCCCAGCGCGCACACTGACCCCAGCTACCAGGCGTGGAGTCCAAGCGGCTCGCAAATGATCCCTGGCACATCCCCAGCACGCGCACAGGCCCCCAAAACATCGCAGGGTCCCAGCAGCTCGCCAAATGGTCCCTGGCACCTCACCAGTGAGCAAAACCGGGACTGGCGGCTTTCGCCAAATGGTCCCTGCTACATCCCCCGGCGCAAGCACTGGGCCCGCGGCGACCCAGCGCCCAGGGTCCCAGAGGCTTGGCTAATTGGTAACGGGTACATCCCTACTTTCGCGACGGGGCCAAACGACCCGTCTTGGATCCAGTGGCTCGCCATATGGTCCCTGGCACATCCCCAGCACGCTCCAAATGACGTGCCTCCCAAGCGACTGGGCCCCAGTGACCTGGCGTCCCAGTGGCTCTCCAAATGTTCCCTGGCAAGTCCCCAGCTGGGGCCCTGGACCCAACGACCCTGTGTCGGGTTCCCAGAGGCTCGACAAATGGTCCCTGGCACCTGCAGTGCACGCACAGGTCCCAGCAACCACGCGTGGGGTCCCAGCAGCTCACAAATGGTCCTTGTCACATACCCAGCACACACATCGGGACCAGCGACCCCTTCGGGGTTCCCAGAGGCTCGCCAAATAGTCCCTGGCACCTCCCAAGCGTGCACAGGGCAGCAACATCGTGCAAGGATTTTCAGCGGCTTGCCAAATGGTCCCTGGCACATCCCCAGTGACCCCAGCGCTTGTGACACTGGACCCAGCCACCTCACTCAGTGCAGGGTCCCAGCGGCTCACCAAATGGTCCCTGGCACCTCCCAGTGTGAGCTCGGGCTCCAGCGACACCGCCGGGGTCCCAGCTGCTCATCAAATGGTCCCCTGGAAGCTCACCAGCAGTCGCACAGGTCCCAGCGACCCTCTGGGGTCCCAGCAGCTTCGCAAAGTGGTCCTGGCTCCTCCCCAGTGCGTGCAGGGGACCCAGCAACCACAGAAGGGTCCCAGCGGCTCGCCAAATGGTCCCTGGTACCTCCCAAGTGTGCGGCGGCTGGCCCATGCGACCTCGCGCAGTGTCCAAGAGGCTCGCGCATGGTCCCTTTCCTATCCCCAGCGCAGGCCATCGGACCCCCAGCAACCCATGAGGGTCCCCAGCGGCTAGCCAAATGGTACCTGACACCTCTCAGGCACGCCTGGATGAGGCCCCAGCGACCCAACAGCTACGGTGTCCCAGCAGCTCACCAAATCGTCCCTAGCACCTCAACAGCGATCGCCTCCCCAGGCCCAAGCGACCTCGCTCCGAGGGTCCCAGCGGCTCCCAAATGGACCCTGGCTTCTTACCCAAGCGCCGCCTAGCCCAGCAACCACGCATGGTCCCAGCGGATTATAAATGGTCCCTGCCCCTCCCCAACGGCGCACTGGGCCCCAGCGACTCAGCGGGGTCCCAGCAACTCGCCAAATGGTCCCTGGCACCTTACCAGCGTGCGCACAGGCCACATCAACCCTGAGCAGGGTCCCAGCGGCTCGCTAAATAGTCCCTTGACCCTCCCCAGCGCGACACGGGCCCCAGCAACTTTAAGCGAGGGGTCTCAGAGGCTCATCAAATGGTCCCTGGCACCTCCCCCAGCAGCGCACAGGTCCCAGCAGCCACGTGTGGGGTCCCAGGGCTCTCAAAATGGTCCTTGTCATATACATCACACACACGGGACCCAGCGACCCGGGGTTCCCAGAATGCTCCCTGGCTCAAAATAGTCCCTGGCACCTCCCCTCACGTGCACAGGGGCAGCAACATCGTCCCGAGGATTTTTTTGCGGCTTGCCAAATGGTCCCTGGCACATCCCCAGTGACCCCAATAGTCCCTTGACCACACTGGACCCAGCCACCTCACTCTGGGGGTCCCAGCGGCTCAACAAATGGTCCCTGGCTCATCCCCAGTGTGAGCTCGGGCTCCAGCGACACCGCCGAGGGGTCCCAGCTGCTCAACAAATGGTCCCTGGAAGCTCACCAGCAGTCGGGCAGGTCCCAGCAACCAAATAGTCCCGGGGTCCCAGCGACTTCATAAATGGTTCCTGGGTCCCAGCGGCAGCGCCAATCCACACGGCACCTCCTAGCGGGTCCTGGCCCTAGCGGGTTCCCAGTGGCTCTCCCAAATAGTCCCTGGCACCTCCCCTCCGTGCACAGGGCAGCCGACTTTGTCAGAGAACCAAGCGGCTTGCCAAATGGTCCCTGGCCTCTCCCAGCACGTGCACGGATGAGTGACTCTGCACAGTGTCCCAGAGGCTCCTAAATGGTCCCCTGGCACATCACAGCGCCCATCTCACAAGGCCCAGCGACCTCACGCAGGGGTCCCAGAGACTCGCCAAATTGTTCCTGGCTCCTCCCCCAGCAGCGCCGCGGGCCCAGCAACCACGCGGGGGTCCCAGTGGCTCACCAAATGTTCCCTGGCACCTCCCCAGCATGCGCACTGGGCACTGCGACACCGCCGCGGGTTCCCAGCGGTTCGTCGTCCCTGGCACATCCCCAGCGGCGCCCTGGACCCAACGACCCTGTCGGGTTCCCAGAGGCTCGCCAAATGGTCCCTGGCACCTCCCCAGCGCACACAGTGCCAAGCAACCACGCATGGGGTCCCAGCGGCTCACAAATGGTCCTTGTCACATACCCAGCAGCACGCTCACGGGCCCCAGCGACCTTGCACAGGGTCGAGGGGCTCGCAAAACTATCCCCTATGGCTCCCCCAATCAAGCGCGCACAGGCCCCAGCGACCCTGCACAGGGTCCCAGCGGCTCGACAAATGGTCCCTGGCACCTCCCCAGCAGCGCGGGCCCCAGAGACCAGAGCGGGTTCCAGCGGCTTGCCAAATGGTCCCTGGCACCTCCCGGTATTGTAGCACTTGTCCCAGCGACCGGTCTCTGTGTACCAGCGGCGTAAACAGTCCCTGGCACCTCCACAGCACGCACACAGGGCAAAGCGGCGCAGTGTGGGGTTCAGCAGCTTGCAATGGTCCCTGGCACCTCCCCAGCTATCACCCCGGGCCCCAGTGCCCTCGCGCCCACGGTCCCAGAGGCTCCCAGCCAAATGGTCCCTGGCACATACCCAGAGCACACGAGGCCCCAGCGACTTCCAGCGGTGTCCCAGCGGCTCACGCCAATTCTACCTGACTCCTCCCAGCACGTGCATCGGGCCCATCGACCCCCAGATCCGGGTCCCAGCGACTCGCCAAATGGTCCCTGGCACCTACCCAGCATGCACACGGGCCCCAGCAACCCGTGCTGGGTTCCTGCGGATCAAATGGTCCCTGGCACTTCCCCAGTGCGCCAAAAAACCCCAGCGACCATTTCGAGGGGTCCCCAGCGGCTCACCAAATAGTCCCTGGCCCCTCCCTTGCGCCGCACTGGGCCCAGCTACCCCGTCACGAGGTCCCAGCTGCTCGCCAAATGGTCCCTGGCATCTCCCAGCGTGCACGGGCCCCAGCTACTAAGCGTAGATTCCCAGCTGCTCCCAAAAGTGCGTATGGCACCTCCCAGCATACGCACAGGGCCCAGAGAGAGACGGGGTTCCAGTGGCTTGCCAAATGGTCCCTGGCACCTCCCAAGTGCTCGCATGGGTCCCAGCGACCCCGCGTGGGGGTCCCAGCGGCTAATCGAATGGTCCCTGGCTCCTCCCCAGCTGGCACAGGACCCAGCAACCGTGCAGGGTGCCAGCGGCTAACAAATGGTCCCTGGAACATCTGCAGTGCGCTCATGGGCCCCAGTGTCTTTCACGTTGGGTCCCAGCAGCTCTAAATGGTCCCTGGCACATCACCAGGCGCGCACAAGCCCCAGCGACCCGCAGCGGGGTCCCAGCGGCTTGCCAAATCGTCCGTGTTCCCTCCCCAGCGTGCCCACGGGGCTGGCGACCACCGCAGTTCCCAGCGGCTTGACAAATGGTCCCTGGCATCCCAAGCGCCCTCATGGGCCCCAGCGACTTTGGCCAGGGGTCCCATCGGCTCGCCAATTCGTCCCTGGCACCTACCCAGCGTGCGCTCAGGCTAGTGACTTCAAGGCCTGGTCCCAGCGGCTCGCAAATGGTCCCTGGCTCCTACCTAGCAGCGCCGCGAGGGGCCCAGTGACTCGCCAGGGTCCTCGCCAAAATTGTCCCTAGACCCTCCCCAAGCGCAACCACGGGTCCCAGTGACTTCAGCGTGGTCCCAGCAACTTGCCAAATGGTCCCTGGCCCCCCCAGTGTACACCACGGAGACCAGTGACCCAGCGTGGGTTTCCTGCGGCTCGCCAAATGGTCCCTGGCACCTCCCAGCACGCTGCACGGGCCCAGCGACCTCAGCGCGGGGGTCCCAGAGGTTGTAAATGGTCCCTAGCACATCCCAGCACACACGGGCTCCCAGCAATTCTGACGTGGTCCAACCGGCTCACCAAATGGTACCTGGCTCCTCCCAGCACACTCCTGGGCCCCTTATGACCACATGCGGGTCCCAGCGGCTGGCGAAATGATCCCCTGGCACCTCCCAGCGACAGCACAGGGCCCAGCGACCTGCGCGAGGTCACAGGGGAACTCGAAATGGTCCCTGACTCCTCCTCAGCGATCACACATTGGCGACCTCGCGGGTCCCAGCGCCATCAAATGCCTCCTGGCCTTCCCTCAGCGCGCCCGAGGCCAGCGACTTTGCGGGGTCCCATCGGCTCGCCAAATGTCACCTGGCTCGCCCAAGCGTGCGCCTTACGGGGCTAACGACACCAGCGGGTCGCGTCTCTAAATGGTCAGCATCCCAGCGTGCGCTCAGGCTAAAACGCGCCTGGTCTGTGACTCACAAATGGTCCCTGGCTCCTACCTAGTGCTTACGAGGCCCAATGACGGCTCCGCCTGGTCCTAGCCGTCTAGACCCTCCCAAGCGCAACCACGGGGCCCAGCGACTTCACGCGGAGTCCCAGCAGCTTGCCAAATAGACCTAGCCCCTCCCAGTTCGCGCCTGAGGCCGCTTGACCCAGCGGGGTTCTGTGACTGCCAAATGGTCCTAGCACCTCCCAGCAGCACCGTGGCCCAGCGACCCTAGCACAGGGTCCCAGAGGCTCGCCAAATGGTCCCTAACCTCCACAGCATGCGCATAGGCTAGCGACCATGCGGGTTCCCACCAACATGCGTGGTCCCTAGCCCCTCTTTCGCCACGGAGCCCCAGTGAAATGTGATTCCATTAGCAATGTGAAA
>JAHFZB010000106.1:57838-83322 GCA_036884735.1 Huso huso
GTCATTTGCCGCTGGGACCCCGCACGGGGTCGCTGGGCTCCGTGCGCGTGCTGGGGAGGAGCCATGTACCATTTGCGAGCCGCTGGGACCCAGCGCCGGTTCGCTGGGGCCCGAGCGCGCTCTGGGGACTCGCCAGGGACCATTTGACGAGCCGCTGGGATCCCGCGAGAAGTCGTTGTGCCCCGTGCGCCCCCCTGGGAAGGCGCCAGGGACCATTTGGCGAGCCGCTGTGACTCCACGCCTGGTAGCTGGGGCCTGTGCGTTCACCTGGAAGGTGCCAGGGACCATTTGGTGAGCCGCTGGGATCCCGCATGGGGTCGATGGGGCCCGTGCGCATGCTGGTGAGGTGCCAGGAACCATTCGGAGAACCGCTGAGAACCCGTGCAATTTTGCTTGGGGCCCGTGCGCGCTGGGGATATGCCAGAGACCATTTGGCGAGTCTCTGGGCCCCAGCTAAGTCGCTGGGGCCGTGCGCGCACTGGGGATGTGCCAGGGACCATTTGCGAGCCACTGGGACCCTGCGCGTGGTTTCTGGGCCCAGTGCGCACGTTTGGTAGGAGCCAGGGAACATTTGGAGAGCCGCTGGGACCTCGTGGGGGGTCGCTGAGACCAGTGCTTGCACTGGGGAGATACCAAGGGCCATTTGGCGATCCGCTGGGACCCCGCACGAGGTCGCTGGGACCCATGCTTACACTGGGGAGGTGATAGGGACTCTTTGGCGTGGCGCTGGAACCCCGCACAGGGTCACTGGGCCCTGTGCGCGCACTGGAGAGGAGCCAGGGATCATTTTGGTGAGCCGCTGGGACCCTGCGTGGGATTGTTGTGCCCCGTGCGCACGCTGGGGAGAGGCCAGGGACCATTTGAGAGCTGCAGGGACCCCGTGCGGGTTTGCTGGGCCCTGTGCGACCGCTGGGGAGGGGCCAGGGAACATTTGGCGAGATGCTGTGACCCCACGTGGGGTCACTGGGCCCCTATGTGCGAGTGCTGGGTAGGAGACCAAGGACCAGTTGGCGGGAGCCGCTGGGACACCGCGTGCCAGGGACGCTGGGGGACCCTGCTTTTGGTTTGCTGGGACCTGGGATGTGCCAGGGACCATTTGAGAGCTGATGGGACCCTGCGTTTGGTTTGCTGGGACCTGTGTGTGCTGCGTACCAGGGACCATTCAGGTACATTTGGCGGTCCGATGCCAGCTGGGACCAGGCGCGAATTTGGCTGTGGTCGCTGGGACCCATGGCGCACTGGGGATGTGCCAGGGACCATTTGGCAAGCCTCTGGGACCCCACGCGTGGCTGCTGGGTACTGTGAGCGTGCAGGGGAGGTGCCAGGGACTGTTTGGCGAGCCTCTGGGACCTCCCGCGGGGTTGCTGGGCCCCGTGCTTGTGCTGGGGAGGTGCCAGGGACCGTTTGGCGAGCCTCTGGGACCCCCCGCCGGTTCGCTGGGGCCCGAGCGCGCTCTGGGGACTCGCCAGGGACCATTTGACGAGCCGCTGGGATCCCGCGAGAAGTCGTTGTGCCCCGTGCGCCCCCCTGGGAAGGCGCCAGGGACCATTTGGCGAGCCGCTGTGACTCCACGCCTGGTAGCTGGTGTGCCGCTGCGACCCCGCGTGGGGTCGATGGGCGCTGTTCGCGTGCTGAGGAGGTGCATGGGACCATTTGGCGAGCTGCTGGGATCTCGCGCGGGGTCGCTAGGGCACGTACGCATGCTGTGGATGTGCCAGGGACCATTTGGCGAGAGGCTGGGACACAGCGCGTGCTGGGGAGGTGCCAGGGACCTTTTGGCGTGCCGCTGGGACCCGGCGCGGGATCGATGGTGCTCGTGCACGTGCTGGGGAGGTGCCAGGGAGCATTTGGCGAGCTGTTTGGACCCTGTGCGAAGTCGATGGGGTCCGTGCGCGTTCTGGTGATGTGCCAGGGACCATTTGGCAAGCCGCTGGGTTCTCGCGTGCGGTTGTTGGGCCCAGTGAGCGTGCTGGGGAGGTGCCAGGGACATTTTGGCGAGCCGCTGGGACCCCACGCGGGGTCGCTTGGGACTGGGCGCACGCTGGGGAGGTGCCAGGGACCATTTGGAGAGCCGCTGGGACCCCGCACGGGGTCGCTGGGGCCCATGCATGTGCTGTGAAGGTGCCTAGGTCCATGTGGCAAGCAGATGGGACCCCGTGTGGGGTCGCTGGGGCCCGAACGGACGCTGGGGAGGCGGCAGGGACGGAATACCTAGCCGCTGGGTCCCCGCATGGGGTCGCTAGTGTCCGTGCGTGCCCTGGGGAGGTGCCAGGGACGTTTGGCGAGGCGCTGGTACCCCACGCAAAGTTGCTGTAGCCTGTGTGCATGCTGGGGAGTTGCCAGAGACCATTTGGCGAGCAGCTGGGACCCCGTGCAGGGTCTCTGGGACCCATGCGCGCGCTGGGAGGTGCCAGGGATGGATTGGCGAGACGCTGGGACCCAACGCGAAGTCACTGGGGCCCGTGCACTTGCCGTGGGAGGTGCCAAGGACCATTTGGCAAGCCGCTCAGAATCCGCGCGAGGTCTCTGGGGCCCATGTGAGCACTTGGGAGGTGCCAAGGACCATTTATCGAGCAGCTGGGACCCCATGCGGGGTCGCTGGGGCCCGTGCGCGCGTTGGGGAGCCGCCAAGGATAGTTTGGCGAGCCGCTGGGACACCACGCGAAGTCGCAGGGACCCGTGCGTGTGCTTGGTATATGCCAGGGTCCATTTGACGAGCCGCTGTGACCCCGCGTGGTGTCGCTGGGCCCTGTACGCGCGCTGGGGAGGTGCTAGGGACAGTTTGGTGATCCACTGTGACCCAACGCGTGGCTGCTTGGTCCTGTGCGCGTGCTGGGTAGGTGCCAGGGACCATTTGGCGAGCCTCTGGGATCCCGCACGGGGTCGCTGGGGCCCAGTTGCGTGCTTGGTAGGTGCCAGGGACCATTTGGCGAGCCGCTGGGACCCCGCGCGGCGTCAGTGGGTTTTGGGAGCGCGCTGGGGATGTGCCAGGGACCGCTTGGCGATCCGCTGGGACCCGACACTGCGTCGCTTTGCCCTGTGTGCATGCTGTGGAGGTGCCAGGGACCATTTAGTGAGCCACTGGGAACCCGTGCGGTGTCTCTGGGGCCCGTGTGCGTGCTGGAGAGGTGCCAGGGACCATTTGTCGATCCGCTGGGACCCCGCATGGGATCGCTGGGGCCAGTGCGTGTGCTGGTGAGGTGCCAGGGGCAATTTTTTCAGCATCTGGGACCCTGTCTTGGGTCACTGGGGCCCGTGCGCGCATTGGGGAGCCGCCAGGGATAGTTTGGCGAGCCCCTCGTACCCTGTGCAAGGTCACAGGGTCAAGTACGCTAGGGAGGTGACAGGGACCGTTTAGCGAGCTGCTGGGACCCCGCACGGCATCGGTGGGGATTGGGAGCATGCTGGGGAGGTGCCAAGGACCGTTTGGCGATCCGCTGGGACCCCACACTGCGTCGCTTTGCCCTGTGTGCGTGCTGTGGAGGTGCCAGGGACTGTTTGGCGTGCCGCTGGTACCAAGCACGGGGTCGCTGGGACAAGTGCACATACCGGGGGAGGTGCCAGGGACCATTTGTCAAGCCGCTCGGAACCCGCACTGGGTCTCTGGGGCCCGTGTGCGCGCTGGGGAGGTGCCAGAGACCATTTGTCGAACCGCTGGGACTTCGCACATGGCCGCTGGATCCAGTGCGTGTGCTTGTGAGGTGCCAGGAACCATTTGTTGAGCAGCTGGGGCCCGTGCGCGCATTGGGGAGCCGCCAGGGATAGTTTGGCGAGCCCCTCGGACCCTGTGCAAGGTCGCTGGGGCCCGTGAGCGTGCTAGGTATGTGACAAGGACCATTTGTGAGCTGCTGGGACCCCATGCGTGGTTGCTTGGCCCTGTGTGCGCGCTGGGTAGGTGCCAGGGACCATTTGGCGAGCCTCTGGGAACCCGCACAGGGTCGTTGGGTCCAGGGCGCTCGCTGGGGATGTGCCAGGGACGATTTGCGAACCGCTGGAAACCTGCGCGGTGTCGCTGTGCCCAGTGCGCATGCTGGGGAGGTGCCAGGGAACATTTGGTGAGCCACTGGGACCCCAGCGTTGTTGCTGGGCCCGTCTGGCGCTGGGAGGAGCCAGGAACAACTTGGCAAGTCGCTTGGTTCTCCGGCCAGGGACCAGTCGCTGCCCTGTGCACGCGAGGGGGAGGTGCCAGGGACTATTTGGCGAGCCCCAGTGACCCTGCGCGAGGTCGCTGGGGCCTGTGCGATCGCTGGGGAGGTGCCAGGGATGATTTCGCCAGCCGCTGGGAACCCGAGTGTGGTCGCAGGGCCCCGGGCGCGCGCTGGGGAGGAGCCAGGTACCATTTGGTGAGCCGCTTGGAGCATGTGCGAAGTCGCTGGGGCCCATGTGAGCTCGGGCCAGGGACCATTTGGCAAGCCGGTGGGAACCCGTGCGAAGTCGTTGGGGCCCGTCTTGGCGCTGGGGATGAGCTAGTGACCATTTGGCAAGCCTCTGGGACCCTCGCGTGGTCGCTGGGCCCCGTCTTCCGCGCTGTGGAGGTGCTAGGGACCATTTGGCGATCCTCTGGGATCCTGCGAGGTTGCTGGGCCCCGTGTGCGTGCAGGGGGGAGGTGCCAGGGGCAATTTGGCGAGCCGCAGGAACCCCGTCGTGGTCGATGGTCCCTGTGCGTGCACTGGGAGGGGCCAGGGCCTATTTGGCAAGCTGCTGGGACCCCAGCGTGAAGTCGCTGGGCCCCGTGGTTGCACTGGGGGGGGCTAGGGACCATTTGGCGGGGACCCCGGCGAAGTCACTGAGCCCGTCTTGGCGCTAGGTAGGAGCCAGGGACCATTTGGCGGTCGCTGGGACCAGGCGCGAAGTCGCTGGGGCCTGGCGCCGGGGAAGGTGCCAGGGACCAATTGGCGAGCCGCTGGGATCCCATGCGGGGGGTCGCTTGGGACTGGGACTGCGCTGGGGAGGTGCCAGGGACCATTTGGAGCTGCTGGGACCCCGCACGGGGTCGCTGGGGCCCATGCATGTGCTGTGAAGGTGCCTGGGTCCATTTGGCAAGCAGATGGGACCCCGCACGGGGTCGCTGGGGCACGTGCTTGTGCTGGGAATGAGCCAGGTACAATTCGGCGAGCCACTGGGACCCCGCGCGGGATCCATGGGCCCTGTGCACGCACTTGGGAGGTGCCAGGGACCATTCGGCGAGCCGCTGGGACCCCTTGCTGGGTCGCTGGGTACCGTGCCAACGCTGGGGATGAGCAAGGTACAATTTGGCGGGACGCTGGGACCCCGCGCGAAGTCGCTGGGGTCCGTGCACGCGCTGGGGATGTGCCAGGGACCATTTGGCGAGCTACTGGGACCTCGCGCGGTGTTGCTGGGCCCCGTGCGTGCGTTGGGAGGGTCCAGGGACCATTTATGCAGCCGCTGGGACCCCACGCGTGGTTTCTGGGCCCCTGTGCTGCGCACGCTGGGGAGGAGCCAGGTACCATTTGGCGAGACGCTGGGACCACGTGCGAATTCACTGTGGTCCGTGCGTGCACTGGGGATGTGCCAGGGACTATTTTTTGAGCCGCTGGGACCTCGCACGGGGTCGCTGGAGCCAGTGCGTGTGCTTGTGAGGTGCCAGGAACCAGTTGTTGAGCAGCTGGGACCCTGTGCTTGGGGTCGCTGGGGCCCGTGGGGCCGCCAGGATAGTTTGAGCCGCCAGGGACCCTTGCAAGGTCCGGGGCCCCCGTGCTAGGTATGTGACAAGGACCATTTGGGGCCGCTGGGACCCCATGCGTGGTTGCTGGCCCTGTGTGCGTGGGTAGGTGCCATGTGACAAGGACCATTTGGTCCAGAGCCGCTGGGACCCCATGGAACATTTGGTTGCTTGGGCCCCGTGTGTCCCTGGGGCCCAGTGGGCTGGGTGCCAGGGACCATTTGGCGAGCCTCTGGGATGCTGCACAGGATCGTTGGGTCCAGGGGACGATTTGTCGCTGGGGGCGCTGCCAGGGGGAACATTTGGAGAGCCGTTGGGAACCATTTGTGAGTCCCTGGGGCCCAGGCCCTGTGTGCTGGGGAGGTGCCAGGGAACATTTTGGGTCCAGGGCCACTGGGACCCGCCAGGAACATTTGGATGCTGGGCACTGTGTCGTGCACTGGGTGCCAGGGACGATTTGTCCCCAGTTGCTGGGACCCCACGCGTCAGTGGGGAATGGGAGCGTGCTGGGGAGGTGCCAGGGACCATTTGTGAGCCGCTGGGACCCCATGCGTGCCAACCATGGTTGCCCGGGTCCCTGGGGCCTGCGCGCGCTGGGGATATGGGACCATGCTTGGCCCTGTGTGCGCCGAGGTTTTCCAGGGCTGGGTATTTGGTGCCAGGGATCATTTGGCGACCCTCTTGGAACCCTGTCACTGGGGCCAGTGCGATGCTGGGAGGTGCCAGGGACCATTTGTTGTCTGGGACCCCTGTGCGGGTTGGGTCCAGGGCATTGGGGAGCTCGCTGGGACCCTCGGTGCCAGGGAACATTTGGAGAGCTGCTGGGAACCAGTGAGAAGTCCCTAGGGTCCGTGTGCATGCTGGGGATGTGCCAGGGACGATTTGTCGAGCTGCTGGGACCCCACAGGGGTCGCTGGGTCAGTGGGGAATGGGGCGTGCTGGGGAGGTGCCAGGGACCATTTGTGGGTAGCCGCTGGGACCCCATGCGTGGTTGCTTGGCCCTGTGTGGCGCTGGGTAGGTGCCAGGGACCATTTGGCGACCCTCTTGGAACCATGCACAGGGTCGTTGGGTCCAGGGCGCTCGCTGGGGACATGCCAGGGAACATTTGGAGAGCCTCTGGGAACCCGTGGTCGAAGTCCCTGGGGAACATTTGGTCGCTGGGGATATGTCAGGGACCATTTGGCAAGCCTCTGGGACCCTGCTCGAGGTCACTGGGGCCGTCGATCACTGGGGAGGTGCCAGGGACCGTTTGGCGAGCCTCTGGGACCATCTGCGCGAGGTTGTGGGGCCAAGTGCGCACGCTGGGATGTGCCAGGGACCATTTGCGAGCCTCTTTGAGCCCGTGCTGGGTCGCTGGGCCCAGTGCTTGCGCTGGTGAGGTGCCGGGACCATTCGGCGAGCCGCTGGGACCCGCTCGCTCGCTGGAGCCAGTCGTATGCTTGTGAGGTACCAGGAACCATTTGTTGAGCAGCTGGGACCCTGTGCGGGTCGCTGGGGTCCGTGTCGCGCTAGCCAGGGATAGTTCTGGCCCCTCATTGTGGGTCACTGGGGCCGCCAGGTGATAGGACCATTTGTGAGCCCCCTCAGTCCCTGTGCATGCTGGGGTGGTGCACTTTGGGGCCTCTGGGAACCCGCGAGGGTGCTGGGGCGCTCGTGACAAGGACCATTTTGACTTGAAAAAAGCTTGGACCCCTGGGATCGCTAAAGTGGCATTCAGAACAGAAAATAGCTGGGGTGGTGCCAGGGAACATTAATGTTGAGCCTCTGGGATCCTTCAAGTAGGGATCATTGGGTCCAACCAAACGAGCAAGATGGGGAATGGCCTCCTCTCGTTTGTAAACTTTCTTATGTTCTTATGTTCTTATTTGGAGAGCTGCTGGGAACCCGTGCGAAGTCCCTAGGGTCCGTGTGCATGCTGGGGATGTGCCAGGGACGATTTGTCGAGCTGCCGGGACCCCACGCTGCGTCAGTGGGGAATGGGAGCGTGCTGGGGAGGTGCCAGGGACCATTTGTGAGCCGCTGGGACCCCATGCGTGGTTGCTTGGCCCTGTGTGCGCGCTGGGTAGGTGCCAGGGACCATTTGGCGACCCTCTTGGAACCCGCACAGCGTCGTTGGGTCCAGGGCGCTTGCTGGGGACATGCCAGGGAACATTTGGAGAGCCGCTGGGAACCCGTGCGAAGTCCCTGGGGCCCGTGCGTGCGCTGGGGATATGCAAGGGACCATTTGGCAAGCCTCTGGGACCCTGCTCGAGGTCACTGGGGCCGTGCGATCACTGGGGAGGTGCCAGGGACCGTTTGGCGAGCCTCTGGGACCATGCGCGAGGTTGTGGGGCCAAGTGCGCACGCTGGGATGTGCCAGGGACCATTTGCGAGCCTCTGGGAGCCCGTGCTGGGTCGCTGGGCCCAGTGCTTGCGCTGGTGAGGTGCCGGGGACCATTCGGCGAGCCGCTGGGACCCCGTTCGGGGTCGCTGGAGCCAGTGCGTATGCTTGTGAGGTACCAGGAACCATTTGTTGAGCAGCTGGGACCCTGTGCGGGGTCGCTGGGGTCCGTGCGCGCGCATTTGGGGAGCCGCCAGGGATAGTTTGGCGAGCCCCTCGGTCCCTGTGCAAGGTCACTGGGGCCCGTGAGCGTGCTGGGTATGTGACAAGGACCATTTGTGAGCCGCTTGGACCCCGCGCGGTGTCGCTGTGCCCAGTGCGCATGCTGGGGTGGTGCCAGGGAACATTTGGCGAGCCTCTGGGAACCCGCACAGGGTCGTTGGGTCCAGGGCGCTCGCTGGGGACGTGCCAGGGAACATTTGGAGAGCTGCTGGGAACCCGTGCGAAGTCCCTAGGGTCCGTGTGCATGCTGGGGATGTGCCAGGGACGATTTGTCGAGCTGCTGGGACCCCACGCTGCGTCAGTGGGTAATGGGAGCGTGCTGGGGAGGTGCCAGGGACCATTTGTGAGCCACTGGGACCCCGCGCGTGGTTGCTGGACACTGTGCGTGCACTGGGTAGGTGCCAGGGACCATTTGGCGATCTGCTGGGACCCCATGCGGCGTCAGTGGGGATTGGGAGTGTGCTGGGGAGGTGCCAGGGACCATTTGGTGAGCCACTGGGACCCCGCGCTGGGTTGCTGGGCCCAGTGCCCGTGCTGGGGAGGTGCCAGGGAGCATTTGGCGAGCCATCTGGCACCCCGCGCGAGGTCGCTGGGGCCCGTGCATGCGCTGGGGATATGCCAGGGATCATTTGGCGAGCCTCTTGGACCCTGCTCGAGGTCACTGGGGCCCGTGCGATCACTGGGTAGGTGCCAGGGACCGTTTGGCGAGCCTCTGGGACTATGCGCGTGGTAGTGGGGCCACGTGCGCGCGCTGGGATGTGCCAGGGATCATTTGCGAGCTGCTGGGAGCCCGCGCTGGGTCGCTGGGCCCAGTGCTTTCACACTGGGGAGGGGCCAGGTACAATTTGGCGAGTTGCTGGGGTCCGTGCGCGCGATGGGGAGGTGCCAGGGACCATTTGCCGAGCCTCTGGGACCCTGCGTGAGGTCGCTGGGCCCCAGGCGTGCGCTGGGATGTGCCAGGGACCATTTGCGAGCCTCTGGGACCCTGCGCGGAGTCACTCGGCCCTGTGCGTGTGCTGGGGATGTGCCAGGGATCATTTGCGAGCCGCTTGGACCCCGTGCGAAGTTGCTGGGGCCTGTGTGCGCGGTGGGGATGTGCCAGGGACCATTTACGACCCAATGGGACTCCATGCCTGCTAGCTGGGGCCCGTGTGCGCGCTGGGGAAGTGCCAGGGGCCATTTACGACCCAATGGGACTCCACGCCTGCTAGCTGGGGTCCGTGTGCGCGCTGGGGATGTGCCAGGGACCATTCTGCGAGCTGCTGGGACCCCGCGCTGGGTCGCTGGGCCCCGTGGGCGCATTGGGGAGGTGCCAGGGATCAATTGCGGAGCCTCTTGGACCCTGCACAAAGTCACGGTGCCCTGTGCGTGCACTGGGGAGGTGCCAGGGGTCATTTGCAGCTGGGGTCGCTGGGCTCCGTGCGCGTGCTGGGGAGGAGCCATGTACCATTTGCGAGCCGCTGGGACCCAGCGCCGGTTCGCTGGGGCCCGAGCGCGCGCTGGGGACTCGCCAGGGACCATTTGACGAGCCGCTGGGATCCCGCGAGAAGTCGTTGTGCCCGTCCCCCCCTGGGAAGGCGCCAGGGACCATTTGGCGAGCCATGTGACTCCACGCCTGGTATCTGGGGCCTGTGCGTGCACTGGGAAGGTGCCAGGGACCATTTGGTGAGCCGCTGGGATCCCATGGGGGGTCGATGGGGCCCGTCGCATCTGGTGAGGTGCCAGGAACCATTCGGGAGAACCGCTGAGAACCCGTGCAATTTTGCTTGGGGCCCGTGCGCGCATCTGGGATATGCCAGAGACCATTTGGCGAGTCTCTGGGCCCCAGCTAAGTCGCTGGGGCCGTGCGCGCACTGGGGATGTGCCAGGGACCATTTGCGAGCCACTGGGACCCTGCGCGTGGTTTCTGGGCCCAGTGCGCACGTTTGGTAGGAGCCAGGGAACATTTGGAGAGCCGCTGGGACCTCGCGGGGGGTCGCTGAGACCAGTGCTTGCACTGGGGAGATACCAAGGGCCATTTGGCGATCCGCTGGGACCCCGCACGGGATCACTGGGACCCATGCTTACACTGGGGAGGTAATAGGGACTCTTTGGCGTGGCGCTGGAACCCCGCACGGGGTCACTGGGCCCTGTGCGCGCACTGGAGAGGAGCCAGGGATCATTTTGGTGAGCCGCTGGGACCCTGCGTGGGATTGTTGTGCCCCGTGCGCGTGCTGGTAAGGTGCCAGGGACCATTTGGCGAGCTGCTGGGTCCCCGCGCGGGGTCGCTGGGCCTCATGCGCGCGGTTGAGAGGTGTCAGCTACCATTTGGCGAGCCGCTGGGAACCTGCACAAGATCGCTGGGTCCCGTGCACGCGCTGGGGAGGTGCCAGGGACCATTTCACGAGCTGCTGGGACCCCGCATGGGGTCACTGGGCCCAATCGGCGTTGGGGAGGTGCCAGGGACAGTTTGGCGAGCCTCTGGGACCTTGCCGTGTGATCGCTGGGGAGGTGCCAGGGACCATTTGGGGCCGCTCGGTCCCGTGCAGGGTCTCTGGGGCCAGTGTGCATGCTGGGGAGGGGCAAGTACCATTTCAGTCAAGTTGCTGGGGCCCGTCCGTGGCTGGGGATTTCCCAGGGACCATTTGGCGAGCTGCTGGGAAACATCACGAAGTCGCTGGGGCCCGTGCCTGCACTAGGGATGTGCCAGGGACCATTTACAGTCTCTGGGACACTGTGTGGAGGTCACTGGGCCCAGTCTTGTGTCTTGGGAGATACCAGGGACCATTTAGAGAGCCTCTGGGTCACTGCATGAAGTTCACTGGGCCCTGTCACGTATGCTTGGGAGGTACCAGGGACCATTGTGCGAGCCACTGGGTCCCCTCGGGAGAGGTCGCTGTGCCCCGTCTTGGCGCAATGGGTATGTGCCAGGGACCATTTGGCGAGCCTCTGGGACCGCGGCGAGGGTCGCTGGGCTGAGTCGTCGCTGGGCAGGTCCCAGGGACCATTTGGCGAGCCGCTGGGAACCTGATCGGGGTCTCTGTGCCCCATGCACGCGCTGGGTATGTGCCAGGGACCATTTGGCGAGCCTCTGGGACCCTCTTGGCAAAGTCACTGGGGGCCGTCTCGCGATCGCTGGGAGGTGCCAGGGACGATTTGGCGGGCCGCTGGGAACCCGTCTTTGTGGTCACTAGGCCCGTCTTGGCGCTGGGGAGGTGCCATGTACCATTTGGCGAGCCACTGGGACCCCAGCGTGGTTGCTGGGCCCTGTGCGTGTACTGGAGTGCGAGCCAGGGACTATTTCGAGCCTCTGGGACCCAGCGCGGGGTTTCTGGGGCCCGTCTTGGCTGGTGAGGTACCAGGGACCATTTGCTGAGCTGCTGGGACCCCACCCGGTGTCGCTGGGCCCGTGCTCGTGCTGGGTAGGGGCAAGGGACCATTCTTGCGACCGCTGGGATCCCTGCGTGGTTGCTGGGCCCTGTGCGTGCGCTGGGTAGGAGCCAGGGACCATTTGGCAAGCTGCTGGGACCCCGCCCGAAGCGGGTGCCCTGTGCGCCTGCTGCTGAGGAAATCAGGGACCATTTGACGAGCCGCTGGGACCCGCTTGAGGTTTCTGGGCCCGTCGCGCGCTGGGGAGGGCCAGGGTCCATTTGGCAAGCTGCTGGGACCCTGCTCGAAGTCGCTGGACCCTGTGCGCACGCTGGGGAGGAACCAGGGACCATTTAACGAGCCGCTGGGACCCCACGCGGGGTCGCTGGGGCCCATGCGAGTGCTTGTGAGTTGCCAGGGACCATTAGGCGAGCCACTGGGACCCCGCGCGTGGTCTCTGGGCCCCGTGTGCATGCTAGGGAGGTGCCAGCAACCTTTTGGGCAGCCGCTGGGTATCTACGCTTGGTACCTGGGGCCCGTGTGCACGCTGAGGAGGTGCCAGGGACCATTTTGCGAACCTCTGGAACCCTATGAGAAGTCGCTGGGGATGTTGCTCGTGCTGGGGAGGTGCCAGGGACCATTTGTCAAGCCGCTTGTACCCAGCGTGGGGTCGCTGGGCGTAGTGCTTCCCCTGGATAGGTACCAGGGGTCATTCGGCGAGCCACTCAGACCCCACGCGAGGTCACTGGGGATGAGCCAGGGACCATTCGGCTAGCCGCTGGGACCCTCACGCAAAGTCGCTGGGGACGGTGCGCGTGCTGGGGATGTGCCAGGGACCATTTGGCGAGCCTGTGGGACCCGGCCCCAGGGAGTCGCTAGGTCCTGTCTTGGCGTGCTGGGGGAGGAGCCAGGGACCATTTAGCGAGCTGCTGGGACCCCGCGCAGGGTTTCTGGGGCCCGTGTGCGCGCTGGTGAGGTGCCAGGGACCATTTGCCGAGCTGCTGGGACCCTGCGTGGGGTCGCTGGGCCCCCTGCGCGCACTGGGTAGGGGCAAGGGACAATTTGCGAGCCGCTGGGAACCCGCGCGTGGTTGCTGGGCCCTGTGCGTGCGCTGGGTAGGAGCCAGGGACCATTTGTGAGCCGCCAGGAACCTGCGCGAGGTCGCAGAGTCTCGAGCGCGCACTGGGGAGGAGCCAGGTACCATTTGGTGAGCTGTTGGGACCCCGTGAGAAATCACTGGGGCTCGTGCATGCGCTGTGGATGTGCCAGGGACCATTTGGAGAACTGCTGGGACCCTGTGCGGGGTCGCTGGGCCCCATGCACGAGATGGGGAGGTGCCAGGATCCATTAGGCCAGACGCTGGAACCCTCGCGGGGTCACTGGGCCCCGTGCACGCACTGGGGAGGGGCCAGGGATCATTTAGCCAGGGACACTGGGACCCCACGTGGCTTCGCTGGGCCCCGTGGCGCACTGTGGCAGGGCAAGTGACCATTTTAGAGCCAGCTGGGACCCCGGGCATGGTTGCTGGCCCCTGTGCGTGCGCTGGGTAGGAACCAGGGAACATTTGGCGAAGCGGTGGGACCCCTTGTGCGGGGTCACAGGGCCCCCCGTCTTGTGGCTGTTGCTGAGCCAGGTACCATTTGGCGAGCCACTGGGATCCCTCATGAAGTTGCTTGAGCCCGTGCCCGCGCTGGGGATGTGCCAGGGACCATTTGCGAGCCGCTGAGCCCTGTGCGCATTCTGGTAAGGTGCCAGGGAAAATTTGGTGAGCCGGTGGGACAGAGCGCGGGGTCGCTGGGCCCCATGCGCGTGCTGGGGAGGCGCCAGGGACCATTTTGCAAGCCGCTGGGACATGCGCGTGCTGGTAAGGTGCCAGGGACCATTTGGCGAGCTGCTGGGTCCCCGCGCGGGGTCGCTGGGCCTCATGCGCGCGGTTGAGAGGTGTCAGGTACCATTTGGCGAGCCGCTGGGAACCTGCACAAGATCGCTGGGTCCCGTGCACACGCTGGGGAGGTGCCAGGGACCATTTCACGAGCTGCTGGGACCCCGCATGGGGTCACTGGGCCCAGTGCGTGCGTTGGGGAGGTGCCAGGGACAGTTTGGCGAGCCTCTGGGACCTTGCGCGAGGTCGCTGGGGCACGTGTGATCGCTGGGGAGGTGCCAGGGACCATTTGGCGAGCCGCTCGGTCCCCACTCGAAGTTGCTGGGGCCCGTCCGTGCGCTGGGGATTTCCCAGGGACCATTTGGTGAGCTGCTGGGAAACATCACGAAGTCGCTGGGGCCCGTGCCTGCACTAGGGATGTGCCAGGGACCATTTACGAGTCTCTGGGACACTGTGCGAGGTAACTGGGCCCAGTGCGTGTGCTTGGGAGATACCAGGGACCATTTGGCGAGCCTCTGGGTCACTGCGCGAGTTCACTGGGCCCTGTGCGTGTGCTTGGGAGGTACCAGGGACCATTGAGCGAGCCACTGGGTCCCCGCTCGGGGTCGCTGTGCCCCGTGCGCGCAATGGGTATGTGCTAGGGACCATTTGGCGAGCCTCTGGGACCGCGCGCGGGGTCGCTGGGCTGAGTGCGTGCGCTGGGCAGGTACCAGGGACCATTTGGCGAGCCGCTGGGAACCTGATTGGGGTCTCTGTGTGCCCCATTTGGCGAGCCTCTGGGACCCTGCTTGGAAGTCGCTGGGGGGCCTGTCGTATGTGCCAGGGACGATTTGGCGAGCCGCTCGGGGACCACCTTGCGGCGGGGTCTCTGGGGCGGACCCGGGGAGCCAGGGATCTCTGGGGCCCGTGTGCCTGGGCCCTGGGGAGGTGCCATGTACCATTTGGCGAGCCACTGGGACCCAGCAGGCTTGGTTGCTGGGCCCGTCGCTGGTGAGGTACCAGGGACCATTTGCTGAGCTGCTGGGACCCGCCCGGTGTCTCTGGGCCCCCCCTTGGCGTGCTGGGTAGGGGCAAGGGACCATTTCTGCGAGCCGCTGGGATCCCGCGTGGTTTGCTGGGCCCTGTCGTGCGCTGGGTAGGAGCCAGGGACCATTTGGCAAGCTGCTGGGACCCCGCGAAAGTCGCTGTGCCCTGTCGCACGCTGGGGAGAATCAGGGACCATTTGACGATCCGCTGGGACCCCACGCGGGGTCGCTGGCGCCCATCACGGTGCTTGTGAGGTGCCAGGGACCATTAGGCGAGCCACTGGGACCCCGTGGGTCGCTGTGCCCCATCTTGGTAGGTGCCAGGTTCCATTTGGCATTTACCGCTGGAACCCCACGAGAAGCTGGGCATAGTGCTTCCCCCTGCATAGGTACCAGGGACCATTTGGCGAGCCACTCAGACCCTCACATAGGGAGTCGCTGGGAAGGTGTGGCGTGCTGGGGATGTGCCAGGGACCATTTGGCTAGCCTCTGGGACCCTTGGCAGGGTCGCTGCGCCCTGTGCGCGTGCTGGGGAGGCCAGGGACCATTTAGTGATCTGGTGGGACCCAGGTCAGGGTTTCTGGGGCCCGTCTTGCGCTGGGTGAGGTGCCAGGGACCATTTGCCGAGCTGGTGGGACCCCAGCTTGCGGGGTCGCTGGGCCCCCTGCGGCGCGCACTGGGTAGGGGCAAGGGACCAGTGCGAGCCGCTGGGACCCCTGCGTGGTTGCTGGGCCCTGTCGTTTGCTGGGTAGGGCAGGGACCATTTGGCGAGCCGCTGGGACCCCACGGCATCGCTCGGCCCGTGAGAGCACTGGGGAAGGGCAAGTGACCATTTGCGAGCCGCTGGGACCCCGCATGGTTGCTGGGCCCTGTGCGTGCGCTGGGTAGGAGCCAAGGACAGTTTAGCGAACCTCTGGGACCTTCGCGAGGTCGCTGGGGCATGTGTGATCGCTGGGTGGTGCCAGGGACCATTTGGCGAGCCACTGGGACCCAGCGGCAGTCGCTGGGCCCCATACACGCTTGGGAGGTGCCAGGCACCATTTGGCGAGCCACTGGGACACCCTTGGGGTCACTGGACCCTGTCTTGCTCTGTGGATGTGCCAGGGACCATTCGGCTGGCGCTGGGACCCGTGCGTGGTCGCTGGGTCCCGTGCCAGCGCTGAGGATGAGCCAGGGACCATTCGGCTAGCCGCTGGGACCACGCGCAAAGTCGCTGGGGCCCGTGCATGCACTGGAGATGTGCCAGGGACCATTTGCGGTGATGGGACCCCGCGCGCGGTTGCTGGGCACTGTGCACGCCCTGGTGAGGAGCCAGGCACCATTTGACGAGCCACTTGGACCCCGTGCAGGATCGCTGGGACCAGTGCGTGCACTGGGCAGGTACCAGGGACCATTTGGCGAGCCGCTGGGAACCCGCTCGAGTCGCTGGGCCCGTCGCGTGCTGGGGCAGGGCCAGGCACCATTTAGCGTGCTGCTGGGACCCCCGAGGGTCGCTGGACCCGTCGTGCGCTGGGAGTGGCCAGGGACCATTTGACGAGCCCACTTGGACCCCGCTTGGGGTTTCTGGGCCCGTCTTGGCGTGCTGGGGCAGGGCCAGGGTCCATTTGGCAAGCTGCTGGGACCCTGCTTGTGAAGTCGCTGGACCCTGTGCGCACGCTGGGAGGAACCAGGGACCATTTGGCGAGCGCTGGGACCCACGCGGGGTCACTGGGGCCCATCTTGAGTGCTTGTGAGGTGCCAGGGACCATTAGGCGAGCCACTGGGACCCCGCGTGGTCTGGGCCCCGTGTGCATGCTGGGAGGTGCCAGCAACCTTTTTTGGGAGCAGCTGGGTATCTCGCTTGGTACCTGGGGCCTGTGTGCACGCTCAGGAGGTGCCAGGGATCATTTTATGAACCTCTGGAACCCTCACGAAGTCGCTGGGGGACGTTGCTCGTGCTGGGGAGGTGCCAGGGACCATTTGTCAAACAGCTCATTGCACTTGGCGTGGGGTGGCTGGGCATAGTGCTTCCCCTGGGTAGGTACCAGAGGTCATTGGGCGAGCCACTCAGACCCAGCGAGGTCACTGGGCCCCGTGCGCTCTCTGGGGATGTGCCAGGGACCATTCGGCTGGCCGCTGGGACCCTGCGCGTGGTCGCTGGGTCCAGTGCCAGCGCTGGGGATGAGCCAGACCATTCGGCTGGCAGCTGGGACCCTCACGCAAAGTCGGTGGGGGGCGGTCGCGTGCTGGGGATGTGCCAGGGACCATTTGGCGAGCCTCTGGGACCCTTGCGGTCGCTTCAACCTGTCTTGGCGTGCTGGGGAGGAGCCAGGGACCATTTAGCGAGCTGCTGGGACCCCAGCGCTTGGGGGTTTCTGGGGCCCATGTGCGGGTGAGGTGCCAGGGACCATTGCCGAGCTGCTGGGACCCCACTTGGCAGGGGTCGCTGGGCCCCCATCCCAGCCCAGCTAGCTAGGGGCAGGGACAATTTGCAAGCCGCTGGGAGCCCGCGCGTGGTTGCTGGGCCCTGTCGTGCGCTGGGTAGGAGCCAGGGACCATTTGTGAGCCATATCAGGACCCTCTGCGAGGTCGCAGAGTCTCGAGCACTGGGAGGAGCCAGGTACCATTTGGTGAGCTGTTGGGACCCCGTGAGGAATCACTGTGGCTCGTGCATGCTGTGGATGTGCCAGGGACCATTTGGAGAACCGCTGGGACCCTGTCTTGGGGGTCGCTGGGCCCCATGCATGAGATGGGGGAGGTGCCAGGATCCATTAGGCGGGCCGCTCGGACCACACGCGGGGTATCTGGGGCGGTGCACGCTGGGGAGGTGCCAGGGATCATTTGGCGAACCGCTGGGGAGCGCCTTGGGGTCGCTGGGCCCCATCTTGGCGTGCTGGGGAGGCACAAGGGACCATTTGGTGAGCTGCTGGGTCCCTGCGGGGGGTTGCCGGGCCTCATCTTGGCGGTTGAGAGGTGTCAGGTACCATTTGGCGAGCCGCTGGGAACCTGCACAAGATTGCTGGGTCCCATGCACGCTGGGGAGGTGCCAGGGACCATTTCACGAGCTGCTGGGACCCGCATGGGGTCACTGGGCCAATGCGTGCGTTGGGGAGGTGCCAGGGACAGTTTGGCGAACCTCTGGGACCCCTTGCGTGAGGTCGCTGGGGCGATGTGATCGCTGGGGAGGTGCCAGGGACCATTTTGGCGAGCCGCTCGGTCCCGTGCAGGGTCTCTGGGGCCAGTGTGCACGCTGGGGAGGGGGGCAAGTACCATTTCACGAGCCGCTGGGACCCCGCTCAAGTCGCTGGGGCCGATCCGTGCGGCGCTTGATTTCCCAGTGACCATTTGGCGAGCTGCTGGGAAACATCACGAAGTCGCTGGGGCCCGTGCCTGCACTAGGGATGTGCCAGGGACCATTTACGAGTCTCTGGGACACTGTGCCAGGTCACTGGGCCCAGTGCGTGTGCTTGGGAGATACCAGGGACCATTTGGCGAGCTTCTGGGTCGCTGCGTCGCTGCGTGAGGTCACTGGGCCCTGTGCGTGTGCTTAGGAGGTACCAGGGACCATTGAGCGAGCCATTGGGACCCCGCGCGGGGTCGAAGAGCCCCGTGGGCGCACTGGGGAAGAGCCAGGTACCATTTGGTGAGCCTCTGGGACCCCGCTAGAAATCGCTGGGGCCCATGCGCGCGCTGGGGATGTGCCAGGGACCATTTGGCGAGCTGTTGGGACCCCGCGCGAAGTCTCTGGGGCCCGTGCCTGCGCTGGGGATGTGCCAGGGACCATTTGCGAGCCTCTGGGTCCCCACTCGGTGTCGCTGGGCCCTGTGTGCGTCCTGGGTATGTGCCAGGGACCATTTGGTGAGCCTCTGGGCGGGTCGCTGGGCCCAATCGTGTGCTGGGCAGGTACCAGGACCATTTCGCAGGGCGCCAGGGACCATTTGCCGAAACCTCTAGGACCACGCGCTGGGGAGGTGCACTGGGGCCCCTCTGGGACCCCACACGGTTGCTGGGGGGAGCACTGCCAGGGAACCATTTGGCGAGCCTTGGGACCCTGCTCACTGGGGGGATTGCTGGGGGGGCCTCATCAATTTGGCGCGCCTGGGACCCCTGTCAGGGGGAGCCTCATTTGGTGAGAGGTGTCCAGGAACCCTTGGTGAGCCGCTGGGAACCCCTCGCTAGCTGCGGCCCGTGCCTGTGCTGGGGAGGTGCCAGGAATCATTTGGCGAGCCACTGGGACCCCGTCTTGGGGTCGCTGGGCCCTGTCGTGCGCTGGGTAGGTGCCAGGGACCATTTGGAAAGCCAGTCGGACCACCCTGCTGGGTCGCTGGGCCCTGTCTTGTGGCTGGGTATGTGCCAGGGACCATTTGGCGAGCCTCTGGGACCCCAAAGGGGGTTGCTGGGCCCAGTGCGTGCGCTGGGCAGGTACCAGGACCATTTGGCGAGCCGCTCGGACCACACGCGGGGTATCTGGGGCCGGTGCACGCTCTGGGGAAGTGCCAGGGATCATTTGGCGAACCGCTGGGGCACCGCTCGGGGTCGCTGGGCCCTGTCTTGGCCGCCAATGGGTATGTGCCAGGGACCATTTGGCGAGCCTCTGGGACCCACGTGCGTGGGTCGCTGGGCTGAGTCGTCTGCGCTGGGTAGGTACCAGGGAACATTTGGCGAGCCGCTGGGAACCAGTTCTGGGTCGCTGGGCCCCATCATGCACTGGTGAGGTGACAGGGACAATTTGACTAGCCGCTGGGACCCGTGTGTGTGGTCGCTGGGCCCCGCGAGAGTGCTGGGTATGTGCCAGGGACCATTTGGCCAGCCTCTGAGACCCTGCCAGAATCCTCTGGGGCTCGTGCGATCGCTGGGGAGGTGCCAGGGACGATTTGGCGAGCCGCTCGGACCACCTTGGGTCTCTGGGGCGGTGCCAGCGCTGGGGGAAGTGCCAGGGACCATTTGGCGAGCCACTGGGACCCCGCACGTGGTTGATGGGCCCTGTCGTGCACTGGAGTGCGAGCCAGGGACTATTTTGTGAGCCTCTGGGACCCTGCGCGGGTCGCTGGGGCCCGTCTCTCGCTGGGGAGGTGCCAGGGACCATTTGTGAGCCTCTGGGACCCAGCGTGGTTGCTGGGCCCTGTCGTGCACTGGGTATGAGCCAGGGACTATTTTGCGAGCCGCTGGGACCCATGGCAGGGTCGCAGAGCCCGATGGGTGCACTGGGGAAAAAGCCAGGTACCATTTGGTGAGCCGCTGGGACCCCGCTAGAAATCGCTGGAGCCCATGCGCTGCTGGGGATGTGCCAGGGACCATTTGGCGAGCTGTTGGGAACCCTCAGCGAAGTCGCTGGGGCTGGTGCCTGCGCTGGGGATGTGCCAGGGACCATTTGCGAGCCTCTGGGTCCCCACTCGGGGTCGCTGGGCCCTGTGTGCGTGCTGGGTATGTGCCAGGGACCATTTGGTGAGCCTCTGGGACCCCAGGCGGGGTCGCTGGGCCCAATGCGTGCTGGGCAGGTACCAGGGACCATTTGGCGAGCCGCTGGGACCCCGTTCAGGGACGCTGGGCCCATGCATGCGCTGGGGAGGTGCCAGGGACAATTTGGCTAGCCTCTGGGACCCGCTGCGTGGTTGCTGGGCCCCAGTGCGTGCACTGGGTGCGAGCCAGGGACAATTTTGCGATCCGCTGGGACCTCACGCCCGGGTCGAGAGCCCGTCTTGCGCGCACTGGGGATTAGCCAGGTACCATTTGGTGAGCCGCTGGTAGCCGGCTAGAAGTCGCTGGGGCCCGTCCGCGCGCTGGGGATGTCCCAGGGACCATTTACGAGCCTCTGGGACACTCTTGGCGAGGTCACTGGTTCCAGTCGTGTGCTTGGGAGGTACCAGGGACCATTTGGCGAGGCAGCTGGGTCCCCCACTCCGGTCGCTGGGCTCCGTCGTGAGCTGGGATGTGCCAGGGACCATTTGGCGAGCCGCTGGGTCCCCCTCCGGGTCGCTGGGCTCCGTCTTGAGCTGGGGATGTGCCAGGGACCATTTGCCGAGGCAGCTGGGACCCCGCAAAGTCGATGGGGTGCTTGCGCACGCTGGGGATATGTCAGGGACCATTTGGCGAGCTTCTGGGAACCTGAGCCCGAGACCGCTGGGGCCCGTGCACGCGCTGGGGAGGTGCCAGGGACCATTTGGCGAGCCTCTGGGACCCTGCTTGAGGTCGCTGGGCCCCATGCGCTCTCTGGGATGGGCCAGGAACCATTTGGCAAAAAACCTCTGGGACCCGCGTGGGGTTTGCTGGGCCCAGTGCGTGTGCTTGGCAGGTACCAGGGACCATTTCGGGGCGCTGGGACCCCGCTCGATGGATGCTGGGCCCATGCACGCGCTGGGTATGTGCCAGGAACCATTTGGCGAGCCTCTAGGACCACTGCGCGAGGTCACTGGGGCCAGACGATTGCTGGGGAGGTGCCAGGGACAATTTGGCGAGCCGTTGGGACTCCTGCTCCTGGTATCTGGGGCCTGTCGTGCACTGGGAAGGTGCCAGGGACCATTTGGTGAGCCACTGGGATCCCGCATGGGGTCGATGGGGCCCATCTTTAGCATCTGGTGAGGTGCCAGGAACCATTCGGAGAACCGCTGAGAACCCGTGCAATTTTGCTTGGGGCCCGTCGTGCACTGGGGATATGCCAGAGACCATTTGGGGCGAGTCTCTGGGCCCCAGCTAAGTCGCTGGGGCCGTCACGACTGGGGATGTGCCAGGGACCATTTGCGAGCCACTGGGACCCTGCGCGTGGTTTCTGGGCCCAATCGCACGTTTGGTAGGAGCCAGGGAACATTTGGAGAGCTGCTGGGACCTCGGGGGTCGCTGAGACCAGTGCTTGCACTGGGAGATACCAAGGGCCATTTGTGATCCGCTGGGACCCCGCCACGGATCACTGGGACCCATGCTTACACTGGGAGGTAATAGGGACTCTTTTGGTGGCGCTGGAACCCCATGCTGGAGCCTATGTGCCAGGGATCATTTTGGTGAGCTCTCCTGGGACCCTCCGGGATTGCTGTGCCCCGTCCTGCGTGCTGGTAAGGTGCCAGGGACCATTTGGCGAGCTGCTGGGTCCGCTCCAGGGGACGCTGGGCCTCATCTTGCGCTGGGGAGGTGTCAGGACCATTTGGCTAGCCTCTGGGAACCTGCAAGATCGCTGGGTCCGATTACAGCGCTGGGAGGTGCCAGGGACCATTTCACGAGCTGCTGGGACCCCGCGTGGGGTCACTGGGCCCAGCACGTGCGTTGGGAGGTGCCATGGGGACAGTTTGAAACCTCTGGGACCTTCAGCGATTAAGCTGGAGACGCGTGTGATCGCTGGGGAGGTGCCAGGGGACCATTGGCGAGCAACTCGGTCCCATGCAGGTCTCTGGGGCATGCTGGGGGAGGGGCAAGTACCATTTACGCCATGGGACCCCTCAAGGGATTGCTGGGGCCCGTCAGTAGCTGGGGTTTCCCAGGGACCATTTGGCGGCCTGCTGGGAAACATCCAAATAAAAGCTGGGGCCCGGTGCCTGCACTAGGGATGACCAGGGACCATTTGCAGTCTCTGGGACCACAGTCTTTGGGTCACTGGGCCCAGTCACGTGTGTACCCCAGGAGGATACCAGGGACCATTTAGAGAGCCCTCTGGGTCACTCACGCAGTTCACTGGGCCCTGTGCGTATCTTGGGAGGTGCAGGGACCGATGTAAACCACTGGGTCCCAACTCGGGGTCGCTGTGCCCGTGCGCGGCATGGTATGGTGCCAGGGACCAGGGAGCCTCTGGGACGTGGCAGATTCGCTGGGCTGGGTGCGTCGCTGGGCAGGTCCCAGGGACCATTTTAATGAACCCTGGGAACCTGATCGGGGTCTCTGTGCCCCCATGCAGCCAGCTGGGTATGTTGCCGAGGACCATTTGGCAAACCTCTGGGACCCTCTTGCCACAGTCACTGGGGCCCGTCGATCACTGGGGAGGTGCCAGGGCGATTTGGCGAGACTGCATTTAGAACCCCGTGCGTGGTCACTAGGCCCGTGCTGGGAGGTGCCATGTACATTTGGCGAGCCTGGGACTGGCGTGGTTGCTGGGCCCCTGTCGTGTACTGGATACGAGCCGAGGGTTATTTAAAGGCCCTCTGGGACCCCGCGCAGGGTTTCTGGGGACCCCGTCTTGCTAAGCGAGGTACGGGGACCATTTGCTGAGCTACTGGGACCCCACCGGTGTCACTGGGCCCGTGCTGGGTGCTGGGTAGGGGAGCAAGGACCATTTGCTGACCCGTGGGATCCCTTGCTGCGTGGTTTGCTGGGCCTGTCGTGCGCTGGGTAGGAGCCAGGGACCATTTGGCAAGCTGCTGGGACCCCGCCCAGTCAGCGTTGCCCTGTCTTTGCTGGGAGAATCCAGGGACCATTTGACGAGCCGCTGGGACCCAGCTTGAGGTTTCTGGGCCCCGTGCGCGCACTGGGAGGGCCAGGGTCCATTTGACAGCTGCTGGGACCCTGCAGAGTCGCTGGACCCTCCTGTGCGCCCGCTGGGGAGGAACCAGGGACCATTTAACGAGGCAGGGACCCCGGCGGGGTGCTGGGAGCCCATCACAGTCTTGTGGTTGCTGGGGACCATTAGGCGAGCCACTGGGACCCGGCGTGGTCTCCTGGGCCCGTGTGCATGTAGGGGAGGTGCCAGCAACCTTTTTGGGCAGCAATTTATCTCTTGCCCAGGTACCTGGGGCCAGTGTGCCGCAGGAGGTCAGGGACCGACTGGGAGCAGCTGGAACCCCCCAGAGAAGTCGCTGGGATGTTGCTGCTGTGCTGGGGAGGTGCCAGGGACCATTTGTCAAAGCCAGCAGCCCCACCCAGCAGTAAGGTGCTGGGCGTGGTGCTCCCTGGATGGGTACAGGGGGTCATTAGGCAGGAAACCACTCAGACCCCACGCCCAGGGCTCACTGGGGATGAGCCAGGGACCATTCCGGCTAACCACTGGGACCCCCTCACTCAAAGTTAGCTGGGGGGCGGTGCAGAGTGCTGAGATGCCAGGGACCATTTGGCATCCTCTGGGACCAGGGGTGGCTAGATCCTGTCTTGCGTGCTGGGGAGGAGCCAGGGACCATTGTGACCACGGGACCCAGCGGGGGTTCTGGGGCCGATGTGTCGCGCATCTGGTGAGTGCCAGGGACCATTTGCCAGGGAGCTGCTGGGACCCTGCGTGGGGTTCCAGACCCCCTGCGCGCTTTTGGTAGAGAGGCAAGGGACAATTTGCACGAGCCGCTGGGAACCCGCGTGGTTGCTGGGCCCTATGCGTGCGCTGGGTGGAGCCAGGGGACCATTTGTGAGCCAGGAACCTGCGAGGTCGCAGAGTCTCGGCACACTGGGGAGGCAGAGCCACCATTTGGGTGGCTGTTTGGGACCCGTGAAAATCACTGGGCCTCGTGCATGCGCTGGCAAGATGTGCCCAGGGGACCATTTGGAGAACTGCTGGGACCCTGTGCAGGAGTCGCTGGGCCCCATGCAGATGGGGAGGTGCCAGGATCCATTAGGCCAGGCGCTGGATCCCTCAAGGGTCACTGGGCCCCGTGCACACTGGGGGAGGCCAGGGATCATTTAGCGACCACTGGGACCCCACCCTTCACTGGGCCCCGTGGCGCACTGTGGCAGGGCAAGTGACCATTTGCGAGCGCTGGGACCCGGGCATGGTTGCTGGCCCCCTGTGCGTGCTGGGTAGGAACCAGGGAACATTTGGCAGGCAGGTGGGACCCCGCGGGGTCCACAGGGCCACGTCTTGCGCTGTTGCTGGAGCCAGGTACCATTTGGCGAGCCACTGGGATCCCTCATGAAGTTGCTTGAGCCCGTGCCCGCGCTGAGGATGTGCCAGGGACCATTTAAACCAGAGCCCTGTGCGCATTCTGGTAAGGTGCCAGGGAAATTTGGTTGAGCGGTGGGACAGAGCGGGGTCGCTGGGCCCCATCGCGTGCTGGGGGCGCCAGGGACCATTTTGCAAGCCGCTGGGACATGCGTGCTGGTAAGGTGCCAGGACCATTTGGCGAGCTGCTGGGTCCCCAGCAGCGGGGTCGCTGGGCCTCATCGCGCTTGGTTGAGAGGTGTCAGGTACCATTTGGCGAGCTGGGAACCTACAAGATCGCTGGGTCCCGTGCACACGCACGCTGGGGGAGGTGCCAGGGACCATTTCACGGTGCTGGGACCCCCGCATGGGGTCACTGGGCCAAGTGCGTGCGTTGGGGAGGTGCCAGGGACAGTTTGGCGGCCTCTGGGACCTGGCGGCGAGGTCGCTGGGGCACGTGTGATCGCTGGGGAGGTGCCAGGGACCATTTGGCGAGCCCCTTCGGTCCCCACTCGAAGTTGCTGGGGGCCGTCCGTGCTGAAGGGATTTCCAGGGACCATTTGGTGAGCTGCTGGGAAACATCACAAGTCGCTGGGGCCCGTGCTGCACTAAGGGATGTGCCAGGGACCATTTCACAGTCTCTGAGGACACTGTCTTGAAGAGGCAACTGGGCCCAGTCGGTGTTTGGGAGATGCCAGGGACCATTTGGCGAGCCTCTGGGTCACTCTTGCGAGTTCACTGGGCTCTGTGCACGTGCTTGGGAGGTACCAGGGACCATTGAGCGAGCCACTGGGTCCCGCTCGGGTCGCTGTGCCCGTCACGGCATAATGGGTATGTGCTAAGGACCATTTGGCGAGCCTCTGGGACCCCCGGGGTCAAGCTGGGCTGAGTGCGGCGCTGGGCAGGTACCAGGGACCATTTGGCGAGCCAGCTGGGAACCTGATTGGGGTCTCTGTGCCCCCCTGCAGCGCTGGGTATGTGCCAGGGGCGATTTGGCCGGGCAGCTGGGACCACCTGGGTCCTCTGGGGACAGTGCCCAGACTGGGGAGGAGCCAGGGATCAATTGGCTACCGCTGGGAACCCCGCGGGTCACTTCCGGGCCCCTCAGGCGCTGGGGAGGTGCCATGTACCATTTACAGCCAC
>JAHFZB010000106.1:83822-184658 GCA_036884735.1 Huso huso
GGAGGTTGCTGGGCACTGTGCACTCATGGTGAGGAGCAGGCACCATTTGACGAGCCACTTGGACCCCACGAGGGGTCGCTGGACCCCGTGGCGTGCTGGGAGTGGCCAGGGACCATTTGGCGAGCTGCTGGGTCCCCGCTTGGGTTTCTGGGCCTCATCGCTGCTGGGGCAGGGCCAGGGTCCATTTGGCAAGCTGCTGGGACCCTGCGCGAGATCGCTGGACCCCATGCGCGCTGGGGAGGAACCAGGGACCATTTGAGAGCCGCTGGGACCCACGCGGGGTCACTGGGGCCCATGCGAAAAGCTTGTGGAGGTGCCAGGGACCATTGGCGAGCCACTGGGACCCCTGCGTGGTGTCTGGGCCCCTGCATGCTAGGGAGGTGCCAGCGACCTTTTGGGAGCAGCTGGGATCCACTTGGTACCTGGGGCCTGTGTGCACGCTCAGGAGGTGCCAGGATCATTTTGCGAACCTCTGGGACCCTCCGAAGTCGCTGGGGCACGTGTGATCCTTTGGGAGGTGCCAGGGACCATTTGTCAAGCCGCACTCCCAGCGTGGGGTCGCTGGGCGTAATGTTCCCTGGGTAGGGAGGCCAGAGGTCATTTCCGCGAGCCACTCAGACCCCCGCTGAGGTCACTGGGCCCCGTGGCGCTCTGGGGATGTCCCGGGACCATTTGGCGAGCCTCTTGGGACCACACGCGTGGTCGCTGGGTCCAGTGCCAGCGCTTGGGATGAGCCAGGGACCATTTGGCTAGCCGCTGGGACCCTCACGCAAAGTCGGTGGGGACGATCTTGCGATATCAGGGGATGTGCCAGGGACCATTTGGCAGCCTCTGGGACCCGGCGGGGTCGCTGGGCCCAGTGCGTGCGCTGGGGAGGAGCCAGGGACCATTTGGCGAGCTGCTGGGACCCAGCCAAGGGTTTCTGGGCCCCATGTCATGCAGTGGTGAGGTGCCAGGACCATTTGCCGAGCTGCTGGGATCCCGCCCGTCAGCTTTATGACCTGGGTCCCTTGTGGGTAGGTCCAGGGGACCATTTGGCCAGCCTCTGGGACCCTGCTTTCGGGGCCCAGGGGCCTCATCTTGGCGCTGGGAGGTGCCAGGGACCATTTGGTGAGCCGCTGGGAACCCTCGCGGGTCGCTGGGGCCCGTGCCTGCGCTGGGGATGTGCAGGGACCATTTAGTGAGCCTCTGGGACCCCACTCGGGTTGCTGGGCCCTGTGCGTGCGCTGGACCTGAGCCAGGACCATTTGAAAGCCAGTCGGACCCCATGCGGGGGGTCGCTGGGGCCCTGTGCGTCGCTGGTATGTGCCAGGGACCATTTGGCGAGCCTCTGGGACCCCGTCTGGGGTTGCTGGGCCTGTGCGTGCCCAGTAGGTAGCCAGGGACCATTTGGAAGCAGCTGGACCACACGCCGGTATCTGGGGCCCGGCAGAGCTGGGGAAGTGCCAGGGATCATTTGGTGAGCCGCTGGGACCCCGCTAGAAATCGCTGGGCCCAGTGCGCCGCGCTGGGTATGCCAGGGACCATTTGGCGAGCCTCTGGGACCACGCCTTGGGTCGCTGGGCCTGATTCGTCTAGCTGGGAGTTGCCAGGGAACATTTGGCGAGCAGCTGGGAACCAGTTCTGGGTCAAGGGCCCCAACTGCACTGGTGAGGTGACAGGGACAATTTTGTAGCTGCTGGGACCCTGTGTGGTCGCTGGGCCTTAGAACTGGAAGGTATGTGCCAGGGACCATTTTAACCCAGCCTCTGGGACCCTGTTACAGGGACTTGGGCTGTCTGACCACCGTGGGGCCGGTGGAGACGAATATAATACCATTTGGCACGTGGTTGATGGGCCCTGTCCACTGTATGGGACCCCAGGTGAGGACAGAAGGGCGGAGGGCCCGTCTCGCTATTGGGGAGGTGCCAAGGACATTTGTGAGCCTCTGGGACCCTGCAGGTTGCTGGGCCCATGCAGAATCACTATGGGTGCCAGGGACCCATTTACAGCCGCTGGGACCCCGCGAGGTTGCTGGGCCCTGTGGGCGCTATAGACCAGGGACCATTTGCGAGCCGCTGGGACCCGCTAGGTACAATGATGGGGTCAATGCGTGGGGAAAGCCAGGACCATTTGGCGAGCTGTTGGGACCCCAACTTCCCTGGGCCTCATGGCACCGTTGAGAGGTGTCATGTACCATTTGGCGAGCTGCTGGGAACCCTGCTGTGACTGCTTCCGTGCCTGCTTGGGATGTGCCAGGGACCATTTAGCGACTAGGTCCCACTCGGGGTCGGGGGCATGCCGTGCTGGGATGTGCCAGGGACCATTTAGCTGACCTCAGGAATGGGGCCCAAAACAGAGGTCAGGTACCAGGGCCATTTGTGGGTGCTGGGACCGGCCAGGGACCATTTGGTGAGCCTCTGGGACCCCAGGTTTTAAAACCCCTGGGCCCAATGGCTGGGACCCTTGGACAATTTTAGAAAAGGCCCAAGGTGAGCAGCTGGGTATGTAGAAGGAACCATTTGGCGAGCCTCTAGGACCATCCGCGGGTCAGGGCCCAGCCTGGCTGGGTTTGTGCCAGGAACCATTTACGAGCCTCTGGGACCCCTACTCGGTCACTGGGCCCGTGCATCCCAAAAGTGCCAGGACCATTTAAAGCTGTTGGGACCACATAAAATTCGCTGGGCCCTCATGCGTGGCCTGGAGAGGTGCCAGGACCATTTGGCGAGCCTCTGGGACCCACTCGCGAAAAAGCTGGGGCCCGTTACTGCGCTGGGAGGTGCCAGGGACCATTGGCAGCACAGGGACCCCCTGCTGGGTCGCAAACACCTGTCGTCGCGCTGAGGTTAGTCCAGGGACCATTTGGCGTAGCTGGGTCCCCAAGGGGGGCTAAACCAATTCCAAATGAGAGGTGTCAGGGATTATTTGGCGAGAGCTGGGAACCTGCACAAGATTAAATATCTGGGAGGTGCTCATGGCAAAATTCACGAGCTGAAGACCTCCCAATAGCAAATATATTAAATGATTATTTTCACAGGTTTTTTTTACAGTTTGGTGAACGGACAACATACCCCACAGGTCGACCTGTTCGCTGGGGAGTTTTAAGGGACCATTTAGAGCACTAACCCACTTAGTGGTCTCTGGGGCCAGTGTGCGCTTAAAAGGGGCCAGGGACCATTTCTGGGACCCGTGATGGGGATCTCTGGGGCCCGTGTGCACGCTGGGGATTTCCCAGTGACCATTTGGCAAGCCGCTGGGAAACATCACAAGATCGCAGGGGCCTGCCTCACTAGGGATGTGCCAGGGACCATTTATAGTCTCTGGGACACATGTGTGAGGTCACTGGGCCCGCAAAAAGGGAGGGAAAAACCAGGGACCATTTGGTAAGTCTCTGGGTCACTAAGCGAGGTCACTGGGGACATCAACTTGGTGCTTAATAGGTAAAATGGACCATTTGGCGAGCCTCTGGGAAAAAACCCCTGGGTGACTGGGCCCTGTGCGGTTTTAGGAAAGGGATGATCCATGGGACATTTGTAACAATTGACCACTTTTTTGAGGATGCATCATTGACCCCAACTTGGGACCCGACATGGGGCTGTGGCCCCATCTTTTTTGACTAGGTGGTACCAAAGACCATTTCTCGAGCTGCTGGGTCCCCGTAGGGATTCAAGAAATCATGCACATGGGTTGAGGGAGTCAGGTACCATTTGGCGAGCCACTGGGGAATCTGCTGATCGCTGGGGCCCATGCCTCTGAGGATGTGCCAGGGACCATTTGGCGAGTAGTTGGGACCCCGCATGGGGTCACTGGGGCCAGTGCCTCTGCTAGGTCCCAGGGACAGTTTGGCGAACCTCTGGGACCTTGCTCGAAGTCGCTGGGGCCTGTCCGTGATCGCTGTGGAGGTGCCAGGGACCATTTGGCGAAATATCGGTCCCAGCGGGTCTCTGGGGCCCCTGTGCACGCTTGGGGAGGGGGTACCATTTCACGATCCGCTGGGACCCGCTTCAAAAATCGCTGGGCCCTGTGCGCCGCAGGGGGATGTCCCAGGGACCATTTGGCGAGCCTCTTGGTCGCTGGTGAGGTCAATGGGCCCTATAGTGCGGCGCTTAGGAGGTACCAGGGACCATTGAAGCGAGCCACTGGGGCACCGCTAGGGTCGCTGGGCCCCAATGCATGCAATGGTAATGTGCTGGGACCATTTGGCAGCCTCTGGGACCCACGTCTTGGTCGCTGGGCTGAGTGCGTCGCTGGGTAGGTACAGGAACATTTGGCGAGCCTCTGGGATCCAGTTCGGGGTCGCTGGGCCCCATGCATGCAGTGGTGAGGTGACAGGGACAATTTGGCTATTGCCGCTGGGACCCGAGTGCGTGGTCGCTTGGGTCCCGCGAGAGTCCCTGGGGTGTGCCAGGGACCATTTGGTGAGCCTCTGGGACCCTTTGCTGGGCCGCTGGGGCATGTTCGATCTTGGGGAGGTGCCAGGGGCGATTTGGCGAGCCACTCCCCACCACGCTGGGGTCTCTGGGGCCCGTGCCCGCCATCGGTGAGGGGACCCCGCCAGGGACCATTTGGTGAGCCTCTGGGACCCCTCGCCGAGGTTGAGGGGCCCTGGGCCCGTGGTGCATAATACGACCAGGCCTCCAGGACCCCATGGTTGCTGGGCAGGGACTAGGAGGTATGAGCCTCAGGGACCCTTTTGAGGTCTGGGACCCAGCTCCCCAGGCAATGTTGGTAGGTACCATTTGGTGAGCCGCTGGGATCCTTCAAACTCGCTGGGGCCCATTCTGGGATCAATAAAGGGACCATTTGGCGGCTGTTGGGACCCATGGGCTGAATGGGCCTCATGCAAGCGGTTGAGAGGTGTCATGTACCATTTGGCTGCTGGGGAGACCCTCTTATGCAAGGGGCCATTGCGCTGGGAATGTGCCAGGACCATTTGGCAGGCTCTGGGTCCCCTGGCGGGGTCGCTGGGCCCCGTGCGTGCTGGAATGTGCCAGGGACCTTTTGGTGAGCCTCTGGGACCCAGCGGGGTCGCTGGGCCCAATCTTGCGTGCCTGCTGGGCAGGTACCAGGGACCATTTGGCGAGCAGCTGGGACCCCGTTCGGGGACGCTCGGCCCATGCATGCTGGGGGAGGTGCCAGGGACAATTTGGCTAGCCTCTGGGACCCCGCACGTGTTTGCTGGGCCCAGTGCGCACTGGGTACGAGCCAGGGACAATTTTACATCCGCTGGGACCTCACGCGGGTCGCAGAGCCCTGCTTTGCGCACTGGGGAGGAGCCAGGTACCATTTGGTGAGCCGCTGGTAGCCGGGCTAGAAGTCGCTGGGGCCCGTCCGCACTTGCTGGGGATCCCAGGGACCATTTACGAGCCTCTGGGACACTGGGCGCGAGGTCACTGGTTCCAGTGCGTGTGCTTGGGAGGTAACAGGGACCATTTTTGGCGAGCTGGGTCCCCCCACTGGTCGCTGGGCTCCGTCGGCGCGCTGGGGATGTGCCAGGGACCATTTGCGAGACGCTGGGACCCCGCATAAAGTCGATGGGGTGCTTATGCGCGCTGGGGATATGTCAGGGACCATTTGGCGAAGCTTTGGGAACCTGCACGACCGCTGGGGCCCATGCACACGCTGGGGAGGTGCCAGGGACCATTTGGCGAGCCCCTGGGACCCTGCGCGAGGTCGCTGGGCCCCATGCGGCTCTGGGGATGGGCCAGGAACCATTTGGCGAGCCTCTAGGACCACTCTTGCGAGGTCACTGGGGCCCGTCGCGATTGCTGGGGAGGTGCCAGGGACAATTTGGCGAGCCGTTGGGACCCTGCTCGGGAGACGCTGGGCCTCATGCGCTGCCTGAGAGGTGTCAGGTACCATTTGGTGAGCCGCTGGGAACCCTCGGAAGTCGCTGGGGCCCATGCCTGCGCTGGGGAGGTGCCAGGGATCATTTGGCGAGCCACTGGGACCCCGTCTTGGGTCGCTGGGCCCTGTCTTGCGTGCTGGGTATGTGCCAGGGACCATTTGGACAGCCAGTCGGGACCACACGCGGGTTGCTGGGCCCTGTCTTGCTGGGTATGTGCCAGGGACCATTTGGCGAGCCTCTGGGACCCCGTCTTGAGGTTGCTGGTCCCAGTGCGTGCGCTGGGCAGGTACCAGGGGACCATTTCGCAGGGCGCCAGGGACCCGGCCGGGGATGCTGGGCCCATGCACGCTGGGTATGTGCCAGGAACCATTTGGCGAGCCTCTAGGACCACTGCGCGAGGTCACTGGGGCCCGTGCGATTGCTGGGGAGGTGCCAGGGACAATTTGGCGAGCCGTTGGGACCCTGCTCGAGACGCTGGGCCTCATCTTGCGCGCGCCTGAGAGGTGTCAGGTACCATTTGGTGAGCCATTGGGAACCCTCACGAAGTCGCTGGGGCCCATGCCTGCGCTTGGGAGGTGCCAGGGATCATTTGGCGAGCCACTGGGACCCCGTGCAGGTCGCTGGGCCCTGTCTTGCGCGCTGGGTATGTGCCAGGGACCATTTGGACAGCCAGTCGGACCACCGCGGGGTTGCTGGGCCCTGTCGCGGCTGGGTATGTGCCAGGGACCATTTGGCGAGTTTTCTGGGACCCCAGGCGGGTTGCTGGTCCCAGTGCGTGCGCTGGGCAGGTACCATGGACCATTTGGCGAGCCGCTTCGGACCACACGCGGGGTATCTGGGGCCGGTGCGCGCTGGGGAGGTGCCAGGGATCATTTGGCGAGCAGCTGGGACCCCGTCTTGGGGGTCGCTGGGTCCCATGCCCACACGAGGGTTAAGAGACCATTTAGCGAAGCTGGAACCCCGCCGGGTTGCTGTGGCCTGTGCACGCTGGTAAGGTGACAGGGACCATTTGACGAGCTGCTGGGACCCCTGCGGGGGTCGCTGGGCCCGCACACGGACTGGTGAGGGGCAAGGGACCATTTGCGAGCCGCTGGGACCCGCGCGTTTTTGCTGGGCCCTGTGCGTGCTCTGGGTAGGAGCCAGGGACCATTTGGCGAGCTGCTAGGACCCCGCACGAGGTCGCAGAGCCCCGAGCGTGCACTGGGGAGGAGCCAGGTACCATTTGTTGAGCCATTGGGATCCCGCGAGAAATCACTGGGGCCCATGCGCGCACTGGGGATGTGCCAGGGACCATTTGGCGAGCCGGTGGGACCCCGCGCGGGGTCGCTGGGCCCCATGCGCGATTGGGAGTTGCCAGGGACCATTTGGCGAGCCGCAGGGCCCCGTGCGCTTGCCCGTGCTGGGGATTTGCCAGGGACCATTTGCGAAGCTGCTGGGACCCAGCAGCGTGTTGCTGTGACCTGTGTGTGTGGGGTAGGAGCCAGGGGACATTTGGCAGCCGCTGGGACCCCACACAGTGTTGCCGGGGACCGTCTGGCGTGCTAAGTTCCCAGGGACCATTTGATGTGCCGCTGGGACACGCGGGGTATCTGGGCCCGTCTTTCGCTGGGGCCCCGTCTTGGGGGATGTGCCAGGGACCATTTAGCGAGCAGCTGGGACACTGCGTTGAGGTCACTGGGCGGTCGTGCAAATTTGGGAGGTACCAGGGACAATTGGCGAACCGCCCGGTCCACTGCGCCCAGGGTCTCTGGGGCCGGTGTGCACGCTGGAGAGGTGCCAGGGTCATTCATGAAGCCGGCCGCTGGGACCCATGCTGGGTCGCTGGGCCCCATCTGCCAGCTGGGGAGGTGCCAGGGACAATTTGTTGAGCTGCTGGGAACCCCAAAATCGCTGGGTCCAGTGCCCGCGCTGGGGATGAGCCAGGGACCATTCAGCTAGCAGCTGGGACCCTCACGCCAAAGTCGCTGGGGGGCCCGGTGCGGCGTGCTGAGGATGTGCCAGGGGACCATTTGGCGAGCCTCGGGACCCGCGCGGGGTGCTAAGCCCTGTCTTGGCGTGCTGGGAGGGGCCAGGGACCATTTAGCGAGCCTCTGGGACCCCCAGCGTGGGGTTTGCTGGGCCCAGTGCGTGTGCTGGGCAGGTACCAGGGACCATTTTGCATGGCTGGGACCCCGCGAGGGGCGCTGGGCCCATGCACGCTACGGTATGTGCCAGGAACCATTTGGCGAGCCTCTAGGACCACTCGCGCGAGGTCACTGGGGCCGGTGATTGCTGGGGAGTTGCCAGGGACAATTTGGCGAGCTGTTGGGACCCTGCTCGGGACGCTGGGCCTCATCGCGCCTGAGAGGTGTCAGGTACCATTTGGTGAGCCGCTGGGAACCCTCGCAAGTCGCTGGGGCCCGTGCCTGCGCTGGGAGGTGCCAGGGACCATTAGGAAAGCCAGTCGGACCACACGCTGGGTCGCTGGGCCCTGTGCACGCCGCTTGGGAGGTGCCAGGGACTATTTGGTGAGCTGCTGGGAACCAGCAAAATCGCTGGGTCCAGTGCCCGGCTGGGGGATGAGCCAGGGACAATTCGGCTAGCCGCTGGGACCCTCACGCAAAGTCGCTGGGGACGGTCTTGCGTGCTGGGATGTGTCAGGACCATTTGGCGAGCCTCTGGGACCCGTCTTGAGTCGCTGCGCCCTGTGCGCATGCTGGTGAGGTGCCAGGGACCATTTAGCGAGCCGCTGGGACCCCCACTTGGGGTTGCTGTGGCCCCATGCGCAGCGTGCTGGTAAGGTACCAGGGACCATTTGGTGAGCTGCTGGGTCCCCGCTGCGGGGTCGCTGGGGCCTCATCTTGCCGTTGAGAGGTGTCAGGTACCATTTGGCGAGCCGCTGGGAACCTGCACAAGATCGCTGGGGCCCGTGCGGCGTGCTGGGGGAGGTGCCAGGGACTATTTGGTGAGCTGCTGGGAACCCGCGCAGTGTGGAGTAGTGGTTAGGGCTCTGGACTCTTGACCGGAGGGTCGTGGTTCAATCCCTTGTGGGGACACTGCTGCTGTACCCTTGAGCAAGGTACTTTAGCTAGATTGCTCCAGTAAAAAAACCCAACTGTATAAATGGGTAATTGTATGTAAAAATAACGTGATATCTTGTAACAATTGTAAGTCACCCTGGATAAGGGCATCTGGTAAGAAATAAATAAATAAAATCGCTGGGGGCCCGTGCACGCACTGGGGAGGTGCCAGGGACCATTTCACGAGCTAGCTGGGACCCCCGATGTGGGGTCACTGGGCCCAGTGCGTGCGTTGGGGAGGTGCCAGGGACCATTTGGCGAACTTCTGGGACCTTGCGCGAGGTCGCTGGGGCACGTGTGATCGCTGTGGAGGTGCCAGGGACCATTTGGCGAGCCGCTGGGTCCCCGCGCAGGGTCTCTGGGGCCGGTGTGCACGCTTGGGAGGGGGCGAGTACAATTTCACGAGAGGCTGGGACCCCGCTCGAAGTCGCTGGGGCCCGTCCGCGCGCTGGGGATGTCCCAGGGACCATTTGGCGAGCTTCTGGGTCACTGCGCGAGGTCACTGGGCCCTGTGCGTGTGCTTAGGAGGTACCAGGGACCATTGAGCGAGCCACTGGGGCCCCGCTCGGGGTCGCTGTGCCCTGTGCGCGCAATGGGTATGTGCCAGGGACCATTTGGCGAGCCTCTGGGACCACGTGTGGGGTCGCTGGGCCCCATGCATGCAGTGGTGAGGTGACAGGGACAATTTGGCTAGCCGCTGGGACCCCGCTCGTGGTCGCTGGGCCCCGCGAGAGTGCTGGGTATGTGCCAGGGACCATTTGGCCAGCCTCTGGGACCCTCTTGTGACAGCTGGGGCCCGTCGATCGCTGGGGAGGTGCCAGGGACGATTTGGCGAGCCGCTCGGACCACACGCGGGTCTCTGGCCACCTGCGCTGGGGAAGTGCCAGGGACCATTCTGGGGCGCTGGGACCCCCGCAAAGCTGGGGAATGTGTCAGGGACCATTTGGCGAGCTTCTGGGAACCTGCACAAGATCGCTGGGGCCCTGTGCCTGGGGAGGTGCCAGGGATCATTTGGCGAAGCCACTGGGACCCCGCGGACCCTGTGCGTGCACTGGGTACGAGCCAGGGACTATTTGGGAGCCTCTGGGACCCCAGCGTGGTTACTGGGCCCTGTGTGTGCACTGGGTAATGAGCCAGGGACTATTTTGGTGCCGCTGGGACCCCAGGGTCGCAGAGCCCCGTGGGCGCACTGGGGAAGAGCCAGGTACCATTTGGTGAGCCGCTGGGACCCCGCTAGGAAATCGCTGGGGCCCATGCGGGGATGTGCCAGGGACCATTTGGCGAGCTGTTGGGACCTCGCGCGGGGTCGCTGGGCCTCATGCACGCGGTTGAGAGGTGTCATGTACCATTTGGCGAGCTGCTGGGAACCCTCGCGAAGTCGCTGGGGCCCGTGCCCGCGCTGGGGATGTGCCAGGGACCATTTCACGAGCCGCTGGGTCCCCGCATGGGGTCGCTGGGCCCAGTGCTTTGCTGTTGCCTGGGATGTGCCAGGACCATTTGCCGAGACGCTGGGACCCCGCGGAAAGTCGATGGGGCCTTGCCGAGGGGATGTGTCAGGGACCATTTGGCGAGCTTCTGGGAACCTGCACAAGATCGCTGGGGCCTGTGCATTGGGGAGGTGCCAGGGATCATTTGGCGAGCCTCTGGGACCCAGCGTGGGGTTTGCTGGCCTAGTGCGTGTGCTGGGCAGGTACCAGGGACCATTTCACAGGGCGCTGGGACCCCGCTCGGGATGCTGGGCCCATGCACGCTGGGAGGTGCCAGGGACAATTTGGCTAGCCTCTGGGACCCCGCACGGGTTTGCTGGGCCCCGCGTGAGCACTGGGTATAAGAACATAAGAACATAAGAAAGTTTACAAACGAGAGGAGGCCATTCAGCCCATCTTGCTCGTTTGGTTGTTAGTAGCTTATTGATCCCAGAATCTCATCAAGCAGCTTCTGAAGGATCCCAGGGTGTCAGCTTCAACAACATTACTGGGAGTTGGTTCCAGACCCTCACAATTCTCTGTGTAAAAAGTGCCTCCTATTTTCTGTTCTGAATGCCCCTTTATCTAATCTCCATTTATGACCCCTGGTCCTTTTTTCTTTTTTCAAGTCAAAGAAGTCCCCGGGTTGACATTGTCTATACCTTTTAGGATTTTGAATGTTTGAATCAGATCGCCACAGTAGTCTTCTTTGTTCAAGACTGAATAGATTCAATTCTTTTAGCCTGTCTGCATACGACATGCCTTTAAAACCCGGGATAATTCTGGTTGCTCTTCTTTGCACTCTTTCTAGAGCACAATATCCTTTTGTAACAGGTGACCAGAACTGAACACAATATTCTAGGGTGAGGTCTTACTAATGCATTGTAGAGTTTTGCACATTACTTCCCTTGATTTAAATTCAACACTTCTCACAATATATCCAAGCATCTTTGGATATATTGTGCTAAAACCATTTGGTGAGCCGCTGGGAACCCTCGCTGGGTCGCTGGGGCCCGTGCCTGCTGGGAGGTGCCAGGGATCATTTGGCGAGCCACTGGGACCCCGTTGGGTCGGGGCCCTGGGACCCGCTGGGGTGTGCCAGGGACCATTTGGAAAGCCAGTCGGACCACACGGGGGTCGCTGGGCCCTGTCTTGGCTGGGTATGTGCCAGGGACCATTTGGCGAGCCTCTGGGACCCCATCACGGGTTGCTGGGCCCAGTGCGTGTTTGGCAGGTTCCAGGGACCATTTGGCGAGCCGCTCGGACCACACGCTGGGTATCTGGGGCCTGTGCACGCTGGGGAGGTGCCAGGGATCATTTGGCGAAGCCGCTGGGACCCCTGGGACCTGTCCTGGTAAGGTGATAGGGACCATTTGGCGAGCTGCTGGGACCCTGTGGGGTCGCTGGGCCCGTGCACATACTGGTGAGGGGCAAGGGACCATTTGCGAGCCGCTGGGACCCGCGTTTTTGCTGGGCCCTGTCGTGCACTGGGTAGGAGCCAGGGACCATTTGGCGAGCTGCTGGGACCCCATGCGAGGTCGCAGAGCCCCAGCGCGCACTGGGGGAGGAGCCAGGTACCATTTGTTGAGCCATTGGGATCCCGCGAGAAATCACTGGGGCCCGTCTTGCTGGGGGGATGTGGCAGGGACCATTTGGCGAGCCGGTGGGACCCCAGCGGGTCGGGGGCCCCATCTTGGCGCTTAGGAGGTGCCAGGGACCATTTGGCAGCCGCAGGGCCCGTGCGCTTGCTAGGCGGGCCAGGTACCATTTGGCGAGCCACTGGGAACCCTCATGAAGTTGCTGGGGCCCGTGCCCGTGCTGGGGATTTGCCAGGGACCATTTGCTAGCTGCTGGGACCCTGCGTGGGTTGCTGTGACCTGTGTGTGTGCTGGGTAGGAGCCAGGGACCATTTTGGCGAGCCGCTGGGACCCCACACAGTGTTGCTGGGGACCGTATGCGTGCTGGTAAGTTCCCAGGGACCATTTGACGAGCCGCTGGGACATCGGGGTATCTGGGCCCGTGCTTTTCGCTGAACCCACCCGTCGCACTGGGGATGTGCCAGACACCATTTGGCGAGCCTCTGGGACACTGCACGAGGTCACTGGACGAAGTGCGTGCACTTGGGAGGTACCAGGGACATTTGGCGAACCGCCGGTCCCGCGCAGGGGTCTCTGGGACCGGTGTGCACGCTTGGGAGGGGTTGTGTACCATTTCACGAGCCGCTGGGACCCCGCTCGAAGTCGCTGGTGCCCGTCCACGCGCTGGGGATGTCCCAGGGACCATTTGGCGAGCTTCTGAGTCACTGCGCGAGGTCACTGGGCCCTGTGCGTGTGCTTAGGAGGTGCCAGGGACCATTGAGCAAGCCACTGGGGCCCCGCTCAAGGTCGCTGCACCCCCGTCTTGCCAATGGGTATGTGCCAGGGACCATTTGGCGAGCCTCTGGGACCCGCGTGTGTGGTCGCTGGGCTGAAGGCGTCACGCTGGGTAGGTGCCAGGGAACATTTGGCGAGCCGCTGGGAACCAGTTCGGGGTCGCTGGGCCCCATGCATGCACTGGTGAGGTGACAGGGACAATTTGGCTAGCCGCTGGGACCCCGCGCGTGGTCGCTGGGCCCCGCGAGAGTGCTGGGTATGTGCCAGGGACCATTTGGCCAGCCTCTGGGACCCTGCGCGAAGCCGCTGGGGCCCGAGGGATCGCTGGGGAGGTGCCAGGGACGATTTGGCGAGCCTCTGGGACCCCGCGCGAGGTCGCTGGGGCCTGTGTGTGCACTGGGTACGAGCCAGGGACTATTTTGCGAGCCGCTGGGACCCCGCGCGGGGTCGCAGAGCCCCGTGGGCGCACTGGGGAAGAGCCAGGTACCATTTGGTGAGCCACTGGGACCCCGCTAGAAATCTGGGGGCCCATGTGCGCCGCTTGGGATGTGCCAGGACCATTTGGCGAGCCGTTGGGACCCAGCATGGGGTCGCTGGGCCTCATCTTGGGTTGAGAGGTGTCATGTACCATTTGGCGAGCTGCTGGGAACCCTCGCGAAGTCGCTGGGGCCCGTGCCCGCTGGGGATGTGCCAGGGACCATTTATGAGCCTCTGGGTCCCCACTGGGGTCGCTGGGCCCTGTGTGCCTGCTGGGTATGTGCCATGGACCATTTGGCGAGCCTCTGGGACCCCGCGCGGGGACGCTGGGCCCATGCACGTGCTGGGGAGGTGCCAGGGACAATTTGGCTAGCCTCTGGGACCCTGAACGTGGTTGCTGGGCCCTGTGCGTGCACTGGGTACGAGCCAGGGACAATTTTGCGATCCGCTGGGACCTCACTGGTCGGGTCGAGCCCCGTCTTGCGCACTGGGGAGGAGCCAGGTACCATTTGGTGAGCCGCTCGTGGCCGGCTAGAAGTCACTGGGGCCCGTCCGCGCTGGGGATGTCCCAGGGACCATTCTGAGCCTCTGGGACACTCGCGCGAGGTCACTGGGCCCAGTGCGTGTGCTTGGGAGGTACCAGGGACCATTTGGGACCGCTGGGTCCCATCCGGTCGCTGGGTTCCCCGCACTGGGGATGTGCCAGGGACCATTTGCCGAGACGCTGGGACCCAGCGCATGCCATGGGGGCGCTTGCCCCAGATGTGTCAGGGACCATTTGGCGAGCTTTGGGAACCTGCACGAGATCGCTGGGGCCTGTGCACGCTGGGAGGTGCCAGGGACCATTTGGCAAGCAGCTGGGACCCCCGCACGAGTCGATGGAGCGCTTGCGCCGCTGGGGATATGTCAGGGACCATTTGGCGAGCCTCTGGGACCCGCGTGGGGTTTGCTGGGCCCAGTGCGTGTGCTGGGCAGGTACCAGGGACCATTTTGCATGGCGCTGGGACCCCGCAGCGGGACGCTGGGCCCATGCACCGCTGGGTATGTGCCAGGAACCATTTGGCGAGCCTCTGGGACCACTGCGCCGCCAGGTCACTGGGGCCCGTGTGATTGCTGGGGAGTTGCCAGGGACAATTTGGCGAGCTGTTGGGACCCTGCTCGGGGACGCTGGGCCTCATCTTGCGCGCCTGGAGAGGTGTCAGGTACCATTTGGTGAGCGCTGGGACCCTCGGTCGCTGGGGCCCGTGCCTGCGCTGGGGAGGTGCCAGGGACCATTAGGGAAAGCCAGTCGACCACACGCGGGTCGCTGGGCCCTGTACACGCTGGGAGGTGCCAGGGACTGTTTAGAGTTGCTGGGAACCCGCGCCAAAATCGCTGGGTCCAGTGCCAGCGCTGAGGATGAGCCAGGGACAATTCGGCTAGCCGCTGGGACCCTCAATTTAAAGTCGCTGGGACGGTGCGGCGTGCTGGGGATGTGCCAGGGACCATTTGGCTTAGCCTCTGGGACCTCGCCATGAGCCCTGTCGCCCTGTGCTGGTGGGTGCCAGGGACCATTTAGCGACATGGGACCCCCCCACTTGGGGTTGCTGTGTCTCCATGCGCGTGCTGGTAAGGTACCAGGGACCATTTGGTGAGCTGCTGGGTCCCCGCGCGGTCAAGTAGGCCTCATGCGCGTTGAGAGGAGAGGTGTCAGGTACCATTTGGCGAGCCGCTGGGAACCTGCACAAGATCGCTGGGGCCCGTGCGCATGCTGGGGAGGTGCCAGGGACTATTTGGTGAGCTGCTGGGAACCCGCGCGCAGTGGGAGTAGTGGTTAGGGCTCTGGACTCTTGACCGAGGGTCGGGGTTCAATCCCTTGTGGGGACACTGCTGCTGTCCCCTTGAGCAAGGTACTTTTACCCAGATTGCTCCAGTAAAAACCCAACTGTATAAATGGGTAATTGTATGTAAAAATAACGTGATATCTTGTAACAATTGTAAGTCACCCTGGATAAGGGCATCTGGTAAGAAATAAATAAATAAAATCGCTGGGGCCCGTGCACGCGCTGGGAGGTGCCAGGGACCATTTCACGAGCTGCTGGGACCCCGATAGTCACTGGGCCCAGTGCGGCGCTGGGGAGGTGCCAGGGACCATTTGGCGAACTTCTGGGACCTTGCGAGGTCGCTGGGGCACGTGTGATCGCTGGGGAGGTGCCAGGGACCGCTTGGCGAGTCGCTGGAATCCACGCTGGTCGCTGAGGTCTTTGCGTGCTGGGAAGGTGCCAGGGACCATTTGGCGAGTTGTTTGGATTCCCTCGCGGGTCTCTGGGGCCTGTGTGCGAACTGGGTAGGTGCCAGGGATCATTTATACAGCCGCTGGGACCCGCGCTAGCTCTGGGTATGTGCCAAGGACCATTTGGCCCCAGCCTCTGGGACCCTGCATGAGGTCGCTGGGGCCCCCGCGATCGCTTTGAGGTGCCAGGGACCGCCTGACGAGCCGATGGAACCCCGGTCATTGGGCCCGATAGCACGCCGCTGGAGGTGCCAGGGACCATTTGGCGAGCCTCTGGGACCCCAGACGATGTCGCTGGGACCAGTGCGTGCACTGGGGAGTTACCAAGGACCATTTGGCGAAGCCTCCGGGACCCGTGGTAGTTGGGCACCGTGCGCTTGCTGGGGATGGGCCATGGACCATTTGCGAAGCCGCTGGGACCCCGCGTGGTTGCTAGGGCCCTGTGCGGCGTGCTGGGGAGGTGCCAGGGACAATTTACAGCCGCTGGAACCAGCTTGAGGTTGCTGGGGCCCGTGCGCACCTGCTGGGAATGTGCCAGGGACCATTTGCGAGCGGCTGGGACCCCGCAATGTGGTTGCTGGGCCCTGTGCAAGTGCTGGGAGGTGCCTGGGAGCATTTGGCGACCCGCTGGGGCCCCACATGGGGTCGCTGGGCCCGCGGCTGCCAGGGAGGGGAGATGCCAGGTACCATTTGGCGAGCTGCTGGGACCCCAGCGAGGGTCGCTTGGCCCAATCGCTGGGGAGGTGCCAGGGACCGCTTGGCGAGCCGCCAGAACTCCACGAAGTTGCTGGGGCCCTTGCCCGTGCTGGGAAGGTGCCAGGGATCATTTGGCGAGTTGCTCGGATCCTGCGCGGGTCTCTGGGGCCTGTGTGCGACTGGGTAGGTGCCAGGGATCGTTTGGCGAGCCTCTGGAATCCACACGGTCGCTGAGGCCGTTAAGCGTGCTGGGAATGTGCCAGGGACCATTTGGCGAAGTTGCTCGGATCCCAGAGCGGTGTCTCTGGGCCTCGTGCGCAACTGGGGAGGAGCTAAGTACCATTTGGCGAGCCGCTGGGACCCCATGCTTGCGCTCTGGGTATGTGCCAGGGACCATTTGGCGAGCCTCTGGGACCCTGCATGAGGTCGCTGGGGCCCCTGCGATCGCTGGCGGAGGTGCCAGGGACCGTTTGGCGAGCCGCTGGAATCCACGCTGGTCGCTGAGGCCCTTGCGCTGGGAAGGTGCCAGGGACCATTTGGCGAGTTGCTCGGATCATCGCGCAAAGGTCTCTGGGGCCTGTGTGCACTGGGTATGTGCCAGGGATCATTTGACGAGCTGCGATCGCTGGGGAGGTTCCAGGGACCGCCTGGCGAGCCGTTGGAACCCCTCACGAAGTCACTGCCCTGTAATGCCGCTGAGGAGGTGCCACAGACTTTTTGTGGAGCCGCTGGGACTCAACGTCTGGTCGCTGGGTCCCGTGTATGCGCTGGGGAGGGGCCAGGATCATTTGGCGAGCCGCTGGGATCCCGCACGGAGGGTCGATGGAGCCCCTGCGCTCACTGGGAGGTGCCAGGGACCATTTGGCAAGCTGCTGGCACCCCCACGAAGTCGCCAGGTCCGCGGCGCGTTTGGGGATGTGGCAGGGACCATTTGTTTTCGAGCCTCTGGGAACCTGGGCGCGAGGTCGCTGGGCCTCGTGCAATCGCTGGGAGGTGCCAGGGACCGCTTGCCGAGCCACTGATACCTGCGCTGGTCGCTGGGCCCCATGCGTGTGCTGGGGAGGGGCCAGGGACCATTTGGCGAGCCACTGGGACCTCTGCACTGGTTCGCTGGGCCTCATGCACTTGCTAGGGAGGAACCAAGGACCATTTGGAGAGCCGCTGGGACCCCGTGTTTGGTCGCTGGGCCCCGTGCTGTGCTACAGCCAGACTCCACGCTGGGTCAGGGCCCCGCCAGGGACCATTTGGCAAGTCGCTGGGACCCACGCAGGGGTCGCTGGGCCCCATCTGGCTTGCTGGGAGGGGCCAGGGACCATTTGGAGAGCCTGGGACCCCGTGCTGGATCAGGCTGGATCGCTATTTAGCAGGCCCACCATGCGTGCGCTAGGAGGGAGCCAGGGACTTTTGGCAAGCCGCTGGGAACCTGGTCGTGTCTGTCGCTGGGCCCCAGCCAGGTGACTGGGGAGGGAACATAAGACCAGTTGGCAGGCCGCTGGGACCCCTTGGAGATTTGGTAAGTCGCTGGGTCTCGTCGCGCTCATGGTGATGTGCCAGGGACCATTTGCTTACGCCGCTGGGACCCCATGCGTGAGGGATCATTTGGCTTACTGGGGCCCATCGGAAAATACGTGGGCTGGGGATGTTCAGGGACCATTGCGAGCCCATGGGACCCTGGCACCATGCAATGTCGCTGGGGCCCACCTCGTGCGCTGGGGATGTGCCAGGGACCATCCATTGGGCGAGCCTCTGGGACCCCAGCGGTGTCGTTGGGCCCCGTCTTGGGTCCATTGGGTCGGAGCCAGGTGACATTTACGAGGAGGGAGCCGATGGGACCATGCGTAAGGCGCTGGGCCTCAGGTGCCTCAGGGGACCCTGGGAAGGGGACAGGGGGCATTTGGGTGCTAGGACCGCTGGCACCCTCGCGAGGTCGCTTGGGCCCGTGTGTACGCTGAGGAGGTGCCAGGGATCATTTGGCGGGCCCCTGGGACTCCATGCAGGGCCACTGGGCCCTGTGACGTGTGCTGGGAGGAGCCAGGGACCATTTCTAGCGAGCCCATGGGACCCTGATGTGCTAGGGTCGCTGGGTCTCCCTGCGCAAACTGGGAGGGGCCAGGTACCATTCGACGAGCCTCCGGGACCCCTTTGGTGAGTCGCTGGGGCCAGTCGCAGACGGTGGGGATGTGCCAGGGACCATTTGGCGAGCCGTGGTGCCCCGTCACTAACTGCAGGGGGATCACTGGGCCCCATGCGCTCGCTGTGGATGTGCCAGGGACCATTTGCCGCTGCCGCTGGGACCCGTCCGTGTGTCTTGGGTCCCTGGGTCCAAAGCCCGCTGGGGGATGAGCCAGGTATCATTTGGCGAGGGCATGGGGAACTCGCAGGCACCAAAGCTAGGGCCCGTGTATGCGCTGGGGATTTGCCAGGGACCATTTGGCGAGCCTCAGGGACCCCTGCGAGGTCGCTGGGGCCCAGTGATCGCTGGGGAGGTGCCAGGGACCATTTGGCGAGCCGCTGGAACCCTGCGGTTCCCGCATTGGGGTCTCTGGGGCCAGTGTGCACGCTGGGAGGTGCCAGGGATCATTTGGCGATCCGCTGGGACCCCTCATGGGGCCGCTGGGCCCCTTGTGCGCCCTGGGAGGTGCCAGGGACCATTTGGCGAGCCGCTGGGACCAAGCTAAGTCGCTGGGTCCTGTGCATGCGCGCAGGGATGAGCCAGGGACCATTCGGCTAGCCGCTGGGACCCCACGCAAAGTCGCTGGGGCCGGTGCGGGTGCTGAGGGATGTGCCAGGGACCATTTGGCGAGCCTCTGGGACCCAGCGTGGGTGGGGGCCGTGCCACGCTGGGGAGGCACAGGGACCATTTATGCGAGCTGCTGGGAGCCAGTTGCAGGGTGGTTGCTGGGCCCTGTGCGTGCTCTGGGTAGGAGCCAGGGACCATTTGGTGAGCCGCTAGGACCCAAGGACGGTCGCGGGGTCCTGAGCGCACTGGGGAGGAGCCAGGTACCATTTGGTGAGCCGTTGGGACCCATAAGAAATCACTGGGGTCCGTCTCGCACTGCTGGGGATGTGCTAGGGACCATTTGGCGAGCCGTTCGGACCCCGCGCAGGGTCACTGGACCCCGTGCGCGCTCTGGGCATGTGCCAGGGACCATTTGGCTAGCCGCTGGGACCGCGTGCGTGGTCGCTGGGTCCCGTGCCCGCGCTGGGGATGAGCCAGGGACCATTGGTAGCCGCTGGGGCCCCGCTGGTAAACCATTTAAGCCTCTTGGGCCTGTGCACTGGAGATGTGCCAGGGACCATTTGGCGGGTGATGGGACCCCGCGGCAGTTGCTGGGCCCTGTGCACTGGGGAGGAGCCAGGCACCATTTGACGAGCCACTGGGACCCAGTGTTGGGTCTCTGAGCCCCGATGCATGCGCTGGGGAGTGGCCAGGGACCATTTGGCGAGCCTCTGGGACCCCGAAGGGTCTCTGGGCCCCGTCGCGTGTGCTGGGGATGTGCCAGGGACCTTTGGGGAGCCCTGGGACTCTACCTGGTAGCTGGGGCCTGTGCCGCTGGGAGGTGCCAGGGGATCTTTTGGCATGCCGCTGGAACCCTGCGCGCTGGGTCGCTAGGCCCCGCGGCAAGTGTGGTAAGGTGACAGGGACCATTTGTCCAGCCACTCGGACCCCAGTGATGGGGTCGCTGGGCCCGTCTGTGTGCTGGGGAGTGGCCAGGGTCTATTTGGCAAGCTGCTGGGACCCCCGCTGTCGCTGGGGCGTCGCGCCGCACTGGGGATGTGCCAGGGACTTTTTGGAGACACTGGGACACCGCAACGCCGTCTGGGGCCCGTAAGTGCACTGGGGATGTGCCAGGGACCATTTGCGAAGTTGCTGGGACCCCTACAAGCTTGCTGGGGCCCCAGCGCTGTTGGGGATGTGGCAGGGATCATTTGGCGAGCCTCTGGGACACCGCGCGAGGTCACTGGGCCCAGTGCGTCTTGGGAGGTACCAGGGACCATTTGAGAACCGCTGGGACCACGTGCGGTCGCTGGGCCCAATGCGTGTGATGGGGAGGTGACAGGATCCATTTGGCAAGCTGCTGGGACCCCACGCGGGGTCGCTGGGCCCCGTGCGCACGCTGGTGAGGTGCCAGTGACCATGTGCCGAGCTGCTGGCACCCCAAGTGCACGCTGGGGACGGGCAAGGTACCATTTGCGAGCCGCTGGGACACCGCGCGTGGTTGCAGGGCCCCGTACATGCGCAGGGGCAGAGCCAAGAACCATTTAGCGAGCCGCTGGGAACTCTCTCGCTGGTTGCTGGGGCCTGTGCCCACTCTGGGATGTGCCAGGGAACATTTGCGAGCTGCTGGGACCCTGCGCGTGGTCGCAGGGGGGGCCGGGCGCTGCTGGGAGGAGCCAGGTACCATTTGGTGAGCCGCTTGGACCACGTCTGAAGTCGCTGGGGCCCATGTGAGCTCGGGCCAGGGACCATTTGGCAAGCCGGTGGGAACCCGTCTTGAAGTCGGTGGGGCCCGTCTTGCGATGGGGATGAGCTAGGGACCATTTGGCGAGCCTCTGGGACCCTGCGTGGGCGCTAGGCCCCGTCAGCGCGACGCTGTGGAGGTGCTAAGGACCATTTGGCGATCCTCTGGGACCCTGCGCGAGGTTGCTGGGCCTCGTGTGCATGCTGGGGAGGTGCCAGGGACAATTTGGCGAGCGGCAGGAACCCCGTTGCGGGGAGGTCGCTGGTCCCCGTGCACTGGGAGGGCCAGGGCCCATTTTGGCAAGCTGCTGGGACCCCCGCAAAGATGCTGGGGCCGTGCCCGCCCCGCTAGGGAGGGTCAAGGGACTATTTAGCGAGCCGCTGGGACCCTGCTCAGGGTTGATGTGGCCTGTGCGGACGCTGGTAAGGTGCCAGGGACCATTTGGCGAGCCTCTGGGAATCTGCACGTGATCGCTGGGGCCCGTGCCCGGTGCTGGGGATGAGCCAGGGACCATTGGGCTGGTGCTGGGACCCCGCGCAAAGTCGCTGGGGCCTGTGCGTGCACTGGGGATGTGCCAGGGACCATTTGCGGGTGATGGGACCCCAACGGCGGGTTGCTGGGCCCTGTGCACGCGCTGGGGAGGTGCCAGGGACCATTTGACGAGCCACTGGGACCCCGTGTTGGGTCTCTGAGCCCAGCGTGCGCTTGGGAGGTGGCCAGGGACCATTTGGCGAGCCTCTGGGACCCCACGTTGGGTCTCTGGGCCCCGTGCGTGTGCTGAGATGTGCCAGGGACCATTTGGGGAGCCCTGGGACCCTCGCGCCTGGTAGCTGGGGCCTGTCTTGAGGTGGGGAGGTGCCAGGGATCTGTTGGCATGCACGCTGGAACCCCATGCGGGGCGATCATTTGCTGGGACACCGCCACGAGGTCGCAGGGCCCCGTGCATGGTAAGAGGGGCAGAGCCAAGAACCATTTGTCCAGCCACTGGGAACCCTCGCAAAGTTGCTGGGGCCTGTGCCCACTTGCTGGGGATGTGCCAGGGACCATTTGCGAGCCACTGGACCCTGCGGGGTTGCTGGGCCCCTGATTGTGCTGGGGAGGGAGCCAGGGATCCATTTGGCGAGCAGGGGACCCCGGGATGTGCAGGGTCGCTGGGGCCGCTCTGGCGCACTGGGGAGGTGCCAGGGACCATTTTGTCCAGCCATTGGGACCCAGCGCGCGTCGCTGGGCTGGTAGTGAGCATGCTGGGGAGCTACATGGGACCATTTGGCTAGCCGCTGGGACCCCACGGTGGGGTCGCTGGGCCCCGTGGATTGTGCTGGGGAGGGCCAGGGACCATTTGGCAGCCAGCTGGGACCCCGCTTGGGTCTGTTGGGCCCACGTGGGAGGTGCCAGGGAGGGCCCAGGGTCCATTGGGACCCCTGCTGGGACCCAGTGAGCATGGGGAGCTGGGAGACCATTTGGCACGCTGGGACGGGTCCAGGGATTATTTGGCCAGGGACCATTTGGACCCCACGCTGGGACCCGCTGGTTGTTGGGCCCGAGCATGCTGGGGGGGCCAGGGTCCATTTGGCACTGCTGGGACCCCGCTGGGGGGCCCATCAACACGCTGGGGACGGGTCCAGGGATTATTTGGCGAGCCATTGGGACCCCACGGGGTCGCTGGGTGACATGCTGGGAGGTGCATGAGACCATTTGGGACCCCGCTGGGACCCCCCCCGGTTGTTGGGCCCCGTGCGTGCGTGTGCTGGGGAGGGGCCAGGGTCTATTTGACGAGCCGCTGGGACCCCGCTTGGGGTTGTTGGGCCCCGTGCGTGTGCTGGGGAGGGGCCAGGGTCCATTTGGCAATCTGCTGGGACGCCGCTAAGCAGGGTCTCTGTGGCCCGTCTACACGCTGGGGCGGGTGCAGGGATTATTTGGCGAGCCATTGGGACCCCACGCTGGTCGCTGGTACCAGTGAGCATGCTGGGAGGTGCATGAGACCATTTGGCGAGCCGCTGGGACCCCTCTGGGTCGGTGGGCCCCGTCGTGCGCTGGGAAGTGGCCAGGGACCATTTGACGAGCCGCTGGGACCCCGCTTAGGGTTTTTAAATGCGGCGCTGCTGGGGAGGGGCCAGGGTCCATTTGGCAAGCAGCTGGGACCCCGCGTCGCTGGGCCCCAGTCTTGCGACGCTGGGGAGGAACCAGGGACCATTTGACGAGCCACTGGGACCCCATGGGGGTCGCTGGGACCCATGCGAAGTGCTTGTGAGGGGTGCCAGGGACCATTAGGCGAGCCACTGGGACCCCGCACGTGGTCTCTGGGCCCCATGTGCGTGCTAGGGAGGTGCCAGCGACCTTTTGGGGAGCCGCTGGGTATCTACGCTTGGTACCTGGGGCCCGTGTGCACGCTGAGGAGGTGCCAGGGACCATTTTATGAGCTGGCTGGGACCCGCCGGTCGCTGGTACCAGTGAGCATGCTGGGGAGGTGCATGAGACCATTTGGCGAGCTGCTGTGACCCCGCGTGGGGTCGCTGGGCCCAGTGCGTGCGCTTGGGAGGTTCTAGGTTACATTTGGCGAACTGCTGGAACCCTATGAGAAGTCGCTGGGGACGGTGCGCGTGCTGGGGAGGTGCCAGGGACCATTTGTCGAGCAGCTCGGACCCAGCGTGGGGTCGCTTGGCGTAGTGCTTCCCCTGGATAGGTACCAGGGACCATTTGGAGAGCCACTGAGACCCCACGCGAGGTCACTGGGCCGCGTGCGCGCTCTGGGGATGTGCCAGGGACCATTTGGCTAGCCGCTGGGACCACGCGTGTGGTCGCTGGGTCAAGTGCCCGCGCTGGGGATGTGCCAGGGACCTGTGCGCATGCTGGTAAGGTGACAGGGAACATTTGGCGAGCCGGTGGGACAGAGCTGGTCGCTGGGCCCCATGCGCTGCTGGGGAGGTGCAAGGGACCATTCTGCAAGCCGCTGGGACATTACGCGGGGTAGCTGGGCCCCGCGCCGCTGGGGATGATCCAGGGACCATTTGGCGAGACGCTGGGACCCCGTTTGGGGTTGCTGTGGCCCCATGCGCATGCTGGTAAGGTGCCAGGACCATTTACGAGCTGCTGGGTCCCCGCTGGGTCGCTGAGCCTCATGCACGCTGGGTTGAGAGGTGTCAGGTACCATTTGGCGAGCCGCTGGGAACCTGCACGAGATCGCTGGGGCCCGTGCACGCGCTGGGGAGGTGCCAGGGACAATTTCACGAGCTGCTGGGACCCCGCATGGTGTCACTGGGCCCAGTGCGTGCGTTGGGGAGGTGCCAGGGACAGTTTGGCGAACCTGTGGGACCTTGCGCGAGGTCGCTGGGGCACGTGCGATCGCTGGGGAGGTGCCAGGGACCATTTGGCGAGCCACTGGGACCCCGCACGTGGTCTCTGGGCCCCGTGTGCGTGCTAGGGAGGTGCCAGCGACCTTTTGGGGAGCCGCTGGGACCCCGCTCGAAGTTGCTGGGGCCCCGTCCGGCGCCCTTGGGATGTCCCAGGGACCATTTGGCAGCCTCTGGGTCACTGCGCGAGGTCACTGGGCCCCATGTGTGGGAGCTTGGGAGGTACCAGGGACCATTAGGCGAGCCACTGGGGCCCCGCCAGGGGTGGGGGAGTTGTTGGACCCCGCAAACTGTTGCTGGGCACGCGCTGGGTATGTGCCAGGGACCATTTGGCGAGCCTCTGGGACCTCAAGGCTGGGTCGCTGGGCTGAGTGCGTGCGCTGGGCAGGTACCAGGGACCATTTGGCGAGCCGCCTGAACCAGCTCGGGTCGCTGGGCCCCATGCATGCACTGGTGAGGTGACAGGGACAATTTGGTTAGCCGCTGGGACCCCACAGCGTGGTTTGGCTGGGCCCATGAAGCTGGGTATGTGCCAGGGACCATTTGGCGAGCCTCTGGGACCCCGCGCTGGCCGCTGGTGCCCGTAAGGACGCTGGGGAGGTGCCAGGGACGATTTTATGAGCCGCCGACCACACACGGGGTCTCTGGGGCCGGTGCCCACGCTGGGGAGGTGCCAGGGATTATTTGGCTGGCTGCTGGGAACCCCGTGCGTGGTCACTGGGCCCCATGCGCGCGTTGGGGAGGTGCCATGGACCATTCGCAAGCCACTGGAACCCCGCGCGTGGTTGCTGTGCCCTGTGCGTGCACTGGGTACGAGCCAGAGACTATTTTGTGAGCCTCTGGGACCTTGCGCGAGGTCGCTGGGGCCCGTGGGCGCACAGGGCAGGAGCCAGGTACCATTTGGTGAGTCGCTGGGACCCGCTACAAATCGCTGGGGCCCATGTGCGCTGGGGATGTGCCAGAGACCATTTGGCGAGCCGCTGGGACCCCGTGCGGGGTCACTGGGCCCATGCACGCGCTGGGGAGGTGCCAGGGACAATTTGGCTAGCCTCTGGGACACTGCGCGAGGTCACTGGGCCCAGTGCGTGTGCTTGGGAGGTACCAGGGACCATTTGGTGAGCCGCTGGGTCCCCACCCCGGTCGCTGGGCTCCGTCTTGCCAGCTGGGGATGTGCCAGCGACCATTTGCCGGCGAGACGCTGGGACCCCTCGCCAAAAGTCGATGGGGGCGCTGCGCCCGCTGGGGATGTGTCAGGGACCATTTGGCGAGCTTCCGGGAACCTGCACGAGATCGCTGGGGCCCGTGCACGCGCTGGGGAGGTGCCAGGGACCATTTGGCGAGCCTCTGGGACAACGCGCGAGGTCACTGGGCCCAGTGCGTGCGCTTGGGAGGTACCAGGGACCATTTGAGAACCGCTGGGACCACGTGGCGGGGTCGCTGGTCCCAATGCGCATGATGGGAGGTGCCTGGATCCATTTGGTAAGCCGCTGGAACCTGCGCGGGGTTGCTGGGGCCTGTGCGCCAAACTCGGGAGGGCCAGGGCCCATTTGGCAAGCTGCTGGGACTCCGCGCGGAAGTCGCTGGGGCCCGTGGTTGCGCTTGGGGAGAGCCAGGTGACATTTGGCGAGCCGGGGGACCCTGCGCGAAAGTCGCTGGGCCTCGGGCGCTGGGAAGGGCCAGGGAGCATTTGACAAGTCGCTGGGACCCTGCGCGAGGTCGCTAGGGCCGCACATCGCTGAGGAGGAGCCAGGGATCATTTCGCGAGCCCCTGTGACCATGCGCAAGGTCGCTGGGGCTTGTGCGATCACTGGGGAGGTGCCAGGGATCATTTCGCCAGCCGCTGGGACCCCGCATGTGGTCGCAGGGCCCCGGAGGCGCTTTTGGGAGGAGCCAGGTACCATTTGGTGAGCCGCTTGGACCACGGTGGACTGGCTAGTCTGCGGCGAAGCAGGGGCCAGGGACCATTTGGCAAGCCAATGGGAACCCGTATGGCGAAGTAGTTGGGGCCCGTGTGTGCTGGGGATGTGCTAGGGACCATTTGGCGAACCTCTGGGACCCTGCGCGAGGTCGCTGGGCCCCGTGGCGCATGCTGTGGAGGTGCTAGGGACCATTTGGCTTAACCTCTGGGACCCCGCGCGCAGGTCGCTGTGCCCGTCTGCGGCGATGCTGTGGAGGTGCTAGGGACCATTTGGCGAACCTCTGGGACCCCTGCGCGGTCGCTGGGCCCCGTGCGCGTGCTGGGAGGGTGCCAGGGACCATTTGGCGAGCCGCAGGAAACCCACGCTGGGTCGCTGGTCTCCTCGTGCACACACTGGGAGGGGCCAGGGACCATTTGGCAAGCTGCTGGGACCACGCGTGAAGTCACTGGGCCCCGTGGTTGCGCTTGGGAGGGTCTAGGGACAATTTGGCGAGGGACCCCGGGCGAAGTCACTGGGCCCGCGGCGCTGCCAGGTAGGAGCCAGGGACCGTTTGGTGAGCCGCTGGGACCAGGCGCGAAGTCACTGGGGCCTGAGCGCACGCTGGGTAGGTGCCAGGGATGAATTGGCGAGCCGCTGGGATCCCGCGCGGGGTCGCTGCTCCCCATGCGCTCGCTGGGGAGGAGCCAGGTACCATTCGGCTAGCCGCTGGGACCCCTCGCAAAGTCGCTGGGGCCCATGAGGGCGCTGGGGATGTGCCAGGGACCATTTGTCAAGCCGCTGGGAGCCGGCGTGTGGTCGCTGGGCCCCGTGGGCACGCTGGGGAGGGAACACGGACGATTTGGCAAGCCGCTGGGACCCCGCGCAAAGTCGCTGGGGCTTGTGCGCGCACTGCAGATGTTCCAGGGACCATTTGCGAGCTGCTGGGACCCAACGTAAAGACACTGGGTCCCATGCGCCGCACTGGGATGTGCCAGGGACCATTTGGCAAGCCGCTGGGACCCTCGCGGTGTCGTTGGCCCCGCACACGCTGGGACGGAGCCAGGTGACATTTGGCGAGCCTCTGGGACCCTGTGCAAAGTCGCTGGGCCTCAGGCGCACTGGGATGGGCCAGGGAGCATTTGACAAGCCACTGGGAACCCGTGCGATGTCGCTGGGGCCCGTGCGTGCTGGGGATGTGCTATGGACCATTTGGCGAGCCTCTGGGACCCTGCGCGAGGTCGCTGGGCCCAGTGCGCCCACTCGGGTGGGGCCAGGGACCATTTGGCAAGCTGCTGGGACCCCGGAAGTCGCCAAGGTCCCGTGGTTGCGCTGGGGAGGGGCTAACGACCATTTGGTGAGGGACCCCGGGCGAAGTCACTGGGCCCTGTGCGCGTTAGGTAGGAACCAGGGACCATTTGGCGAACCACTGGGACAAGGCGCGTCGCTGGGGCCTGACCGCGACGCTGGGGATGTGCCAGGGACCATTTGCGAGCCGCTGGGACCCCGCGCGTGGTTGCTGGACCCTGTGCGCACGCTGGGGATGTGCCAGGGATCATTTGCGAGCTGCTGGGACACCGCGCGTGGTTGCTGGACCCTGTGTGCACGCTGGGGAAGTGCCAGGGACCATTTGTGAGCTGCTGGGACCCTGCTCGTGGTTGCTGGGCCCCAGCGCCGCGACTGGGTAAGAGTCAGGGACCATTTAGCGAGCCACCGGTCCCTGCATGTGGTCGCCAGCACCCGTGCACGCGCTGGGGAGGTTCCAGGGACCATTCGTGAGCTGTTTGACACTGTGCTTAAGTCGATGGGGTCCGTGCGCGCAACTTGGGGATGTGCCAGGGGACCATTTGCGAACCACTGGGACCACACGCTGTGGTAGCTGGGCCCCTGCGCGGCGCTGGATAGGTGCCTGGAACCATTTGCCGAGCTGCTGGGACCCCGCCGACGGGGTCGCTGGGGCCCGTGGTTGTGCTGGGGAGGTGCCAGTTAACATTTAGCGAGCCACTGGGACCGCAAGACGGGTTTGGTGGGCCCCAGCGCACGCTGGGGAGTTGCCAGGGACCATTTGGTGAGCTGCTGGGACCCCACGCATGGTTGCAGGGCCCTGTGTTTGCACTGGGCACGGTGCCAGGGACAATTTTGCAGCCGCTGGGAACCCGCGCGTCGCTGGGGGCCCGTCTTGCGTGCTGGTAAGGTGCCAGAGACCATTCGGCGAGCCACTGGAACCCCAAAGACGGTGTCCATGGGGTCCCTGTGGGCGCACTGGGAGGTGCCAGGGACCATTCGGCGAGCCGCCGGACCCATCGTGGGGTCGCTGGGTCCTGTGCCCACGCTGGGGATGAGCCAGGAACCATTTGGCGAGACGCTGGGACCCCGCGGTGTCGCTGGGGTCCATGTGCCCGCTGGGGATGTGGCAGGGACCATTTGGCCAGCCTCTGGGACCCTGCACGAGGTCGTGGGGCCAGTGCACGTGCTGGGGAGGAACCAGGTACCATTTGGTGAGCTGCTGGGACCCCGCTGAAATCGCTGTGGGTCTGCATGTGCACTGGGATGTGCCAGAGACCATTTGGCGAGCCGCTGGCAACCCTCGCAAAAGTTGCTGGGGCCTGTGCCCGTGCTGGGGATGTGCCAGGGACCACTTGCGAGCTGCTGGGACCCCTGCTGGTTGCTGGACCCCAGTGCGCCAGCTGGGATGTGCCAGGGATCATTTGTGAGCTGCTGGGACACCGCGCGTGGTTGCTGGACCCTGTGTGCACGCTGGGGAAGTGCCAGGGACCATTTGTGAGCTGCTGGGACCCTGCTCGTGGTTGCTGGGCCCTGTGCGCGCACTGGGTAAGAGCCAGGGACCATTTAGTGAGCCACTCGGTCCCTGCACGTGGTCGCTGGCACCCGTGCACGTGCTGGGGAGGTTCCAGGGACCATTCTGTGAGCTGTTTGGACCCCAGCGAAGTCGATGGGGTCCGCGGCGCGACTCTGGGGATGTGCCAGGACCATTTGGCGAACCACTGGGACCACACGCTGGTAGCTGGGCCCCAGCGCGGCGCTGGATAGGTGCCTGGAACCATTTGCCGAGCTGCTGGGACCCCTAAGACGGGTCGCTGGGGCCTGCGGCTTGTGCTGGGGAGGTGCCAGTTAACATTTAGCGAGCCACTGGGACCGCCAAGACGGGTTTGGTGGGCCCCAGCGCACGCTGGGGAGTTGCCAGGGACCATTTGGTGAGCTGCTGGGACCCCACGCATGGTTGCAGGGCCCTGTGTTTGCACTGGGCACGAGCCAGGGACAATTTTATGAGTCGCTGGGAACCCGCGTGGGTCGCAGGGGCCCGTAAGCTGCTGGTAAGGTGCCAGAGACCATTTGGCGAGCCACTGGAACCCGCAAGACGGTGTCCATGGGCCCTGTGGGCGCACTGGGGAGGTGCCAGGGACCATTCGGCTAGCCGCCGACCCATCGTGGGTCGCTGGGGCCTGTGCCCACGCTGGGGATGAGCCAGGAACCATTTGGCGAGACGCTGGGACCCCGCCACACAGGAAGTCGCTGGGGTCCGTAGGCGCGCTGGGGAGGTGCCAGGGACCATTTGTCGAGCCTCTGGGACCTTTTGGCGTGCCGTTGGGACCCCGCTGCGGACGCTGGGCCCAGTGCGTGCTGGGAGGTGTCAGGGTCCATATTTTGGTGATAGGCTGGGACCGGCGCGGGATCGCTGGTGCCTGTGCACGTGCTGGGGAGGTGCCAGGGAGCATTTGGCGAGCTGTTTGGACCCTGTGTGAAGTCGATGGGGTCCCCATGCGCTTGGGATGTGCTAGGGACCACCATGAAGCCGCTTGGGACCCCGCACGGGTCGCTGGGGCCGTGCTTGTCCTGGGAGGTGCCAGTTACCATTTTGCGAGCCACTGGGACCCCCCCAAGGGTCGGGGGACCCAGCGCACACACTGGGAGGTGCCAGGGACCATTTGGTGAGCTGCTGGGACCCCTGCTGGGTCACTGGGCCCTGTGCACGCTGGGGAGGTTCCAGGGACCATTTGGCGAGCTGCTGGGACCACACGCTGAGTTGCAGGGGCCCTGTGCTTGCACTGGTACGAGCCAGGGACACTTTTACGAGCCGCTGGGAGCCCGCTAGGGGTCATAGAGCCCATTGTGCACACTGGGAGGGAGCCAGATAACATTTGGTGAGCCACTGGGATCCCGCTAGAAATCGCTAGGGTCCTGCATGCGCTGGGTAGGAGCCAGGGACCATTTGGCAGCCTGCTGGGACCCCTAGCGTGATCGCTGGGGTCCCGTGCCCACGCTGGGATGAGCCAGGGACCATTTGTGAGCTGCTGGGAACCGCACGTGGTTGCTGGGCCTTGTGCACGCTGGGTAGGAGCCATGGACCATTTGGCGAGCCGCTGGGACCCCGCGACGGGTCGCTGGGGGCCCGTGCTCACACTGGGGAGGTGCCAGGGACCATTCGGCGAGCTGTTTGGACCTCGCCCAAAGTCGATGGGGTCCCTGTCAGGCGCTTGGGATGTGCCAGTGACCATTTGCGAGTCACTGGGACCACACGCTGCGGGTAGCTGGGCCCTGTGAGTGCGCTGGATAGGGTGCCTGGGACCATTTGCTAGGTTGCTGGGACCCCGCACAGGTTGCTGGGGCCCGTGCTTGTGTTGGGAGATGCCAGTTACCATTTGGCGAGCCACTGGGACCCCAAGACTGGGTCGGTGGGGCCCTGTGCGCTCTGGGAGGTGCCAGAGACCATTTGGTGAGCCGCTGGGACCCCGCGCTGGGTCACTGGGCCCCGTGGGCATGCTGGGAGGTGCCATGGACCATTCAGCTGAAGCCGCCACCACGCAGGGGGTCGCTGGGTCCCATGCCCGCCTGGTGATGAGCCAGGTACCATTTGGCAAGCTTGGTTCTTTCGCACGAAGTCGCCGCCCTGTGCACGCTGAGGGGAGGTGCCAGGGACCATTTTGCAGCCGCCAGACCACGCAGGGGTCGCTGGGTCCCGTGTCAACGCTGGGGATGAGCCAGGGTACCATTTGAGGGGACGTTGGGACCCCGCGGGGTCGCTGGGGTCCGTGGCGCGAGCTGGGATGTGCCAGGGACCATTTGAGAGCTGATGGGACCCCGCGCTGGTTTGCTGGAACCTGTGCACGCTGGGTAGGATCCAGGGACCATTTGGCGAGCCGCTGGGATCCCGCACGGGTCGCTGGGGCCCGCGGCGCTGCTGGTAAGGTGCCAGGGACCATTCGCCAGCCACTGGGACCCTGCGGGGTCCATGGGCCCGTGCAAGCACTTGGGAGGTGCCAGGGACCATTCGGTGAGCCACTGGGACCCCTTGGGGGTCGCTGGGTCCCGTGCCAATGCTGGGAATGAGCCAGGTACAATTGGGCGAGCCACTGGGACCCCCCGCATCCATGGGCCCCTGGCACGCACTTGGGAGGTGCCAGGGACCATTCGGCGATCCGCTGGGACCCACACTGGGTCGCTGGGCCCGTCAACGCTGGGGATGAGCCAGGTACAATTTATGGGACGCTGGGACCCCGCATGGTCGCTAAATCCAGGCGCATGCTGGGGATGTGCCAGGGACCATTTGGCGAAGCTGTTGGGACCCCGCTGGTGTTGCTGGGCCCCAGTGGCCAAGGCTTGGGAGGGTCCAGGGACCATTTGAGTCAGCTGGGACCCCACTGGGGGTCTGGGCCCCAGCGCACGCTGGGGAGGAGCCAGGTACACGGCGAGACGCTGGGACCACGTGCAATTCACTGTGGTCCGTGCGCGCACTAGGGATGCCAGGGACTATATTTTGAGCCGCTGGGACCCGCGACGGGTCGCTGGAGCCAGTGCGTGTGCTTGTGGAGGTGCCAGGAACCAGTTGTTGAGCAGCTGGGACCCCAGCGGGTCGCTGGGGCCCGTCGCGCCGCATTGGGGAGCCGCCAGGATAGTTTACAGCCCCCTCGACCCTGTGCAAGGTCGCTGGGGCCCGTGAGCGTGCTGGGTATGTGACAAGGACCATTTGTGAGCCACTGGGACCCCATGCGTGGTTGCTTGGCCCTGTGTGCGCGGGAGGGTGCCAGGGACCATTTACAGCCTCTGGGAAACTGCACAGGATCGTTGGGTCCAGGGCGCCCGCTGGGGACGTGCCTGGGAACATTTGGAGAGCCGCTGGGGAACCGTATGAAGTCCCTGAGGCCCAGTGCGATGCTGGGAGGTGCCAGGGGAACATTTACGAGCCACTGGGACCCCAGCGTGTGGATGCTGGGCACTGTGCGTGCACTGGGTAGGTGCCAGGGACCATTTGTCGAGTTGCTGGGACCCCACGCCTGCGTCAGTGGGGAATGGGAGCATGATGGGGAGGTGCCAGGACCATTTGTGAGCCGCTGGGACCCCATGCGGGTTGCTTGGCCCTGTGCGCTGCTGGGTAGGTGCCAGGGACCATTTGGCGACCCTCTTGGAACCCGCACAGCGTCCGCTGGGTCCAGGGTGCTCGCTGGGGACATGCCAGGGAACATTTGAGAGCCGCTGGGAACCCGCGGCGGTCCCTGGGGCCCGCGGCGCGCTTGGGATACGCAAGGACCATTTGGCAAGCCTCTGGGACCCCTGCTCGAGGTCACTGGGGCCGCTATGATCACTGGGAGGTGCCAGGGACCGTTTGGCGAGCCTCTGGGACCATGCGCGAGGTTGTGGGGCCAATGTCGGCGCACGCTGGGATGTGCCAGGGACCATTTGCGAGCCGCTGGGAGCCCGCTGGGTCGCTGGGCCCAGTGCTTGCGCTGGTGAGGTGTCGGGACCATTCGGCGAAGCCGCTGGGACCCCGCCTGGGGTCGCTGGAGCCAGTGCGATGCTTGTGAGGTACCAGGAACCATTTGTTGAGCAGCTGGGACGCCAGCGGGTCGCTGGGGTCCAAGGCGCGCATTGGGGAGCCGCCAGGGATAGTTTGGCGAGCCCCTCGGTCCCTGTGCAAGGTCACTGGGGCCCGTGGAGCGCACTGGGTATGTGACAAGGACCATTTGTGAGCCGCTTGGACCCCCGCTGTCGCTGTGCCCAGTGCGCATGCTGGGGTGGTGCCAGGGAACATTTGGCGAGCCTCTGGGAACCCGCACAGGGTCGTTGGGTCCAGGGCGCCGCTGGGGACGTGCCAGGGAACATTTGAGAGCTGCTGGGAACCCGCATGGAAGTCCCTAGGGTCCCGTGTGCATGCTGGGGATGTGCCAGGGACGATTTGTCGAGCTGCTGGGACCCCACGCCGCGGCCAGTGGGGAATGGGAGCGTGCTGGGAGGTGCCAGGGACCATTTGGCGAGCCTCTGGGACAACGCCGAGGTCACTGGGCCCAGTGCGTGCGCTTGGGAGGTACCAGGGACCATTTGGAGAACCGCTGGGACCACGTGGGGGTCGCTGGTCCCAATGCGCATGATGGGAGGTGCCTGGATCCATTTGGTGCCGCTGGAACCTGCGCTGGGTTGCTGGGGCCTGTGCGCGAACTCGAGGGGCCAGGGCCCATTTGGCAAGCTGCTGGGACTCCAAGCGGAAGTCGCTGGGCCCATGGTTGCACTTGGGGCGGAGCCAGGTGACATTTGGCGAAATGATGGGACCCTGCGCAAAGTCGCTGGGCCTCGGGCGCTGGGGAAGGGCCAGGGAGCATTTGACAAGCCGCTGGGACCCTGCGCGAGGTCGCTTGGGCCTGCAAGGATCGCTGAGGAGGAGCCAGGGGATCATTTCATGAGCCCCTGTGACCATGCGCGGCAAGGTCGCTGGGGCTTGTGCGATCACTGGGAGGTGCCAGGGATCATTTACAGCCAGCCGCTGGGACCCCGCATGTGGTCGCAGGGGCCCGGGAGTGCTGGGGAGGAGCCAGGTACCATTTGGTGAGCCGCTTGGACCACGTGGAATTGCTGGGGCCCGGCGCAGCAGGGGCCAGGGACCATTTGGCAAGCCAATGGGAACCCGTGCGAAGTAGTTGGGGCCCGTGTGTGCTGGGGATGTGCTAGGGACCATTTGGCGAACCTCTGGGACCCTGCGCGAGGTCGCTGGGCCCCGTGCGCATGCTGTGGAGGTGCTAGGGACCATTTGGCGAACCTCTGGGACCCTGCGCGAGGTCGCTGTGCCCCGTGCGCATGCTGTGGAGGTGCTAGGGACCATTTGGCGAACCTCTGGGACCCCGCGCGAGGTCGCTGGGCCCCGTGGAGCGTGCTGGGGAGGTGCCAGGGACCATTTGGCGAAGCCGCAGGAAACCCACGCGGGGTCGCTGGTCTCCGTGGTGCACACTGGGGAGGGGCCAGGGACCATTTGGCAAGCTGCTGGGACCACGCTGAAGTCACTGGGCCCCGTGGTTGCGCTTTGGGAGGGTCTAGGGACAATTTGGCGAGGGACCCCGGCGGTCAGTCACTGGGCCCCGTCGGCGCATGCCAGGTAGGAGCCAGGGACCGCTTGGTGAGCCAGCTGGGACCAGGCGCCAAGTCACTGGGGCCTGAGCGACGCGCTGGGTAGGTGCCAGGGATGAATTGGCGAGCCGCTGGGATCCCGCTGGGTCGCTGCTCCCCATCCGCCGCTGGGGAGGAGCCAGGTACCATTCGGCTAGCCGCTGGGACCCCTCGCAAGTCGCTGGGGCCCATGAGGGCGCTGGGATGTGCCAGGGACCATTTGTCAAGCCGCTGGGAGCCGGGCGTGTGGTCGCTGGGCCCGTGGGCACGCTGGGGAGGGAACACGGATGATTTGGCAAGCCGCTGGGACCCCGCCAAAGTCGCTGGGGCTTGTGCGCGCGACTGCAGATGTTCCAGGGACCATTTGGCGAGCTGCTGGGACCCAACGTGAAAGACACTGGGTCCCATGCGCCGCACTGGGGATGTGCCAGGGACCATTTGGCAAGCCGCTGGGACCCCGTAGGTGTCGTTGGGCCCACGCACATGCTGGGACGGAGCCAGGTGACATTTGGCGAGCCTCTGGGACCCTGTGCAAAGTCGCTGGGCCTCAGGCGTGCGCTGGGGATGGGCCAGGGAGCATTTGACAAGCCACTGGGAACCCGGCGATGTCGCTGGGGGTCCGTGCGCGCGCTGGGATGTGCTATGGACCATTTGGCGAGCCTCTGGGACCCTGCGCCGAGGTCGCTGGGCCCAGTGCGCACTGGGTGGGGCCAGGGACCATTTGGCAAGCTGCTGGGACCCCGCGAAGTCGCTGGGTCCCGTGGTTGCGCTGGGGAGGGGCTAACCACCATTTGGTGAGGGACCCCAGGCGGTCACTGGGCCCTGTGCGCCGCTAGGGTAGGAACCAGGGACCATTTGGCGAACCGCTGGGACAAGGCAGCGCCAAGTCGCTGGGGCCTGACCGCACGCTGGGGATGTGCCAGGGACCATTTGCGAGCCGCTGGGACCCCGCGCGTGGTTGCTGGACCCTGTCTGCGCCGCTGGGATGTGCCAGGGATCATTTGTGAGCTGCTGGGACACCGCTAAGGGGTTGCTGGACCCCTGTGCACGCTGGGAAGTGCCAGGGACCATTTGTGAGCTGCTGGGACCCTGCTCGTGGTTGCTGGGCCCCAGTGCGCCGACTGGGTAAGAGCCAGGGACCATTTAGCGAGCCACTGTCCCCTGCATCGTGGTCGCTGGCACCCGTGCACGTGCTGGGAGGTGCCAGGGACAATTTCGCGAGCCACTGGGACCCCGCGCGGGGTCGCAGAGCCCAGTGCGCGCACTGGGGAGGAGCCAGGTAACATTTGGTGAGCCGCTGGGATCCCGCTAGAAATCGCTAGGGCCCGTGTGCGCGCTGGGGATGTGCCAGGGACCATTTGAGAGCTGAAGGGACCCCGCGCTTGGTTTGCTGGGACCTGTGCCCGCTGGGTAGGAGCCAGGGACCATGTGGCGAGCCCTCTGGGACCCCGCACGGGGTCGCTGGGGTCCGTGCGCGTGCTAGTAAGGTGCCAGGGACCATTCGGCGAGCCACTGGGACCCCGTGCGGGGTACATGGGCCCTGTGCGCGCACTTGGGAGGTGCCAGAGACCATTCGGCGAGCCGCTGGGACCCCTTGCGGGGTCGCTGGGTCCCGTGCCAACGCTGGGGATGAGCCAGGTACCATTTGGAGGGATGCTGGGACCCCGTGCTTAGTCGCTAGGGTCCGTGTGCGCGCTCGGGATGTGCCAGGGACCATTTGAGAGCTGATGGGACCCTGCGTTTGGTTTGCTGGGACCTGTGCGCGCTGGGTAGGAGCCAGGGACCATTTGGCGAGCCCGCTGGGACCCCGCACGGTGCCGCTGGGGCCCGTGCGCGTGCTGATAAGGTACCAGGGACCATTCAGCGAAATCACTGGAACCCCGCCAGGGTCCATGGGTCCCGTGCCCGCCGCTTAGGGGATGAGCCAGGTACATTTGGCGAGACGCTGGGACCCCGCTGGACCACTGTGGTCCGTGTGCGCACTGGGGATGTGCCAGGGACCATTTGGCAAGCCTCTGGGACCCCACGCGTGGCTGCTGGGTACTGTGAGCGTGCAGGGGAGGTGCCAGGGACCGTTTGGCGAGCCTCTGGGACCTCCCGCGGGTCGCTGGGCCCCGCTTGTGCTGGGGAAGTGCCAGGGACCGTTTGGCGAGCCTCTGGGATCCCAGCGCTGGGTCGCTGGGCCCCTGCTTGTGCTGGGAGGTGCCAGGGACCTTTTTGGGAATCTGTAGCGCTGGGACCCCTGCTGGGACGCTGGGCCCAGTGCGCGTGCTGGGGAGGTGTCAGGGTACATTTGGTGATAGGCTGGGACCCGGCGCTGGGATCGATGGTGCCCGGCAACGTGCTGGGGAGGTGCCAGGGAGCATTTGGCGAGCTGTTTGGACCCTGCGTGCTGAAGGTCGATGGGGTCCGTCACGGTCGCGCTTTGGGGATGTGCCAGGGACCATTTGGCAAGCCGCTGGGTTCTCGCGCGGCAGTTGTTGGGCCCAGTGAGCGTGCTGGGAGGTGCCAGGGACATTTTGGCGAAGCCGCTGGGACCCCACGCTGGGTCGCTTGGGACTGGGCGACGCTGGGGAGGTGCCAGGGACCATTTGGAGAGTCGCTGGGACCCCGCACGGGTCGGTGGGGCCCATGCATGTGCTGTGAAGGTGCCTAGGTCCATGTGGCAGCAGATGGGACCCGTGTGGGGTCGCTGGGGCCCCGAACGGACGCTGGGGAGGCGGCAGGGACGGAATACCTGGCCGCTGGGTCCCCGCATGGGGTCGCTAGTGTCCCTGCGCGCCCTGGGGAGGTGCCAGGGACGCTTACAGGCGCTGGTACCCCCACGAAAGTTGCTGTAGCCTGTGTGCATGCTGGGGAGTTGCCAGAGACCATTTGGCGAGCAGCTGGGACCCCGTGCAGGGTCTCTGGGACCCATGCGCGCTGGGGAGGTGCCAGGGATGGATTGGCGGAGCCGCTGGGACCCAACGCCAAGTCACTGGGGCCCGTGCACGTGCCGGGGAGGTGCCAGGGACCATTTGGCAAGCCGCTCAGAACCCTCGAGGTCTCTGGGGCCCATGTGAGCACTTGGGAGGTGCCAAGGACCATTTATCGAGCAGCTGGGACCCCATGCGGGTCGCTGGGGCCCGTCTGCGCACCTGGGGAGCCGCCAGGATAGTTTGGCGAGCCGCTGGGACACCACGCCGGTCGCAGGGACCCGCGCAAAGCTTGGTATATGCCAGGGTCCATTTGATCTGTGCCGCTGTGACCCCGCGTGTCGCTGGGCCCCGACGCGCGCTGGGAGGTGCTAGGGACAGTTTGGTGATCCGCTGTGACCCAACGCTGGTTGCTTGGTCCTGTGCGCGTGCTGGGTAGGTGCCAGGGACCATTTGGCGAGCCTCTGGGATCCCGCGACGGGTCGCTGGGGCCCAGTTACGCGGTTTGGTAGGTGCCAGGGACCATTTGCGAGCCGCTGGGACCCCGTGTGTTGTTGCTGGGCACTGTGCGCGCACTGGGTAGGGTGCCAGGACCATTTGGCGAGCTGCTGGGACCCCCAGCGCCAGTGGGTTTTGGGAGCCGCTGGGGATGTGCCAGGGACCGCTTGGCGATCCCTGGGACCCGACACTGCGCCGCTTTGCCCTGTGTGCATGCTGTGGAGGTGCCAGGGACTTTTTGAGTGCCGCTGGTACCCGCGGGAAGTCGCTGGGGCCCGTCTTGCCAAGATTGGGGAGCTGCCAGGGATAGTTTGGTTAGCCGCTGTGACCCAACGCTGGTTGCTTGGTCCTGTGCGGCGTGCTGGGTAGGTGCCAGGGACCATTTGATGAGCCTCTGGGATCCCACGGGTCGGGTCGCTGGGGCCCAGGGACCATTTGGCGAGCTGGGTAGGTGCCAGGGGACAACTTGGCTGAGCCGGGACAACTTGGGACCCGGACCCAGGGGGCGCTGAGTCCAGGGCGCTTGCTGTAGTGGTGCCAGGGACCGTTTGGCGAGACGCTGTGACCCCGCGCTGGATCTCTGTGGCCTGTGCGCATGCTGGGGATGGGCCAGGGAGAATTTATGAAGCCGCTGGGACCCCTGGTGGTTGCTGGGCCCTGAGCGTGCACCGAGTAGGTGCCAGGGACCATTAGGGCAAGTTGCTGGGACCCCACGCTGGGTCGGTGGGGACTGGGCGAGATGGGGATTTGCCAGGGACCATTTAGTGAGCCACTGGGAACCCGTGCGGTGTCTCTGGGGCCCGTGCGTGCTGGGGAGGTGCCAGGGACCATTTGTCGATCCGCTGGGACCCGCATGGGATCGCTGGGGCCAGTGCGTGTGCTGGTGAGGTGCCAGGGGCAATTTTTCGAGCATCTGGGACCCTGTGCGGGGTCACTGGGGCCCGTGCGCGCATTGGGGAGCCGCCAGGGATAGTTTGGCGAGCCCCTCGTACCCTGTGCAAGGTCACAGGGTCAAGTGCGCTAGGGAGGTGACAGGGACCGTTTAGCGAGCTGCTGGGACCCCGCACGGCATCGGTGGGGATTGGGAGCATGCTGGGGAGGTGCCAGGGACCGTTTGGCGATCCGCTGGGACCCCACACTGCGTCGCTTTGCCCTGTGTGCGTGCTGTGGAGGTGCCAGGGACTGTTTGGCGTGCCGCTGGTACCCCGCACGGGGTCGCTGGGACAAGTGCACATACCGTGGGAGGTGCCAGGGACCATTTGTCAAGCCGCCGAACCCGCACTGGGTCTCTGGGGCCCGTGTGCGCGCTGGGGAGGTGCCAGAGACCATTTGTCGAACCGCTGGGACTTCGCGACGGGGCCGCTGGATCCAGTGCGTGTGCTTGTGAGGTGCCAGGAACCATTTGTTGAGCAGCTGGGACCCTGTGCAGGGTCGCTGGGGCCCCGTCTTGCCGCATTGGGGAGCCGGCAGGGATAGTTTGGCAAGCCCCTCAGACCCTGTGCAAGGTCGCTGGGGCCCGTGAGCATGCTAGGTATGTGACAAGGACCATTTGTGAGCCGCTGGGACCCCATGCGTGGTTGCTTGGCCCTGTGTGCGCTGGTAGGTGCCAGGGACCATTTGGCGAGCCTCTGGGAACCCGCACAGGGTCGTTGGGTCCAGGGCGCCGCTGGGGATGTGCTAGGGACGATTTGGCGAACCGCTGGAAACCCGCGCTGGTGTCGCTGCCCAGTGCGCATGCTGGGGAGGTGCCAGGGAACATTTGGTGAGCCACTGGGACCCCGCTGCTGGTTGCATCCACCGTGCGCACGCTGGGAGGAGCCAGGAACAATTTGGCAAGCCGCTTGTTCTCGCACGAAGTCGCCCCCTGTGCACGCGAGGGGAGGTGCCAGGGACCATTTGGCAAGCCTCTGGGACACTGTGCAGAGTCACTCATCCATGTGCACGTGCTGGGAGGGGCCAGGGACCATTTGGCAAGCCGCTTGGACTCGCGACGAAGTCGCTGCCCCTGCAGCGCACGCTGGGGAGGTGCCAGGGACCATTTGTCGAGCCACTGGGAACCGCGCGAGGTCGCTGGGGTCTGTGTGCGCTGCTGGGAGGGGCCAGGAACCATTTGCGAGCCGCTGGGACCCCGCGGAAGTTTGCTGGGACCTGTGCGCCGCGACTGGGTGAGGGGCCAGGGACCACTTTGGACGAGCTGCTGGACCCCTGCATGGGGTCGCTGGGGCCTGTGCACTGCTAGTGAGCTTCCAGGGACCATTTGGTGAGCCGCTGGACCCCGAGTGAGGTGGCTGGGTCCAGTGTGCCTGTCTGGGGTCACTGGGATGCCAGGGACCATTTGGCAAGCCGCAAAATCCTCGCACGATGTTGCTGCCCTGTGCACGCCAGGGGAGGTGCCAGGGACCATTTGGCGAGCCTCTGGGAACCCCGCACGGGTCGCTGGGTCCCGTGCGTGTGCTGGGGGCGTGACAAGGACCATTTGTGAGCTGCTGGGACCCCGCCACGCGTGGTTGCTGGGACCCAGCGCCGCACTGGGGAGGTGCCAGGGACCATTTGTCGAGCCTCTGGGAACCCGCACAGGGCGTCGCTGGGTCCAGGGCGCTCGCTGGGGGGGACGCCAGGGAACATTTGGAGAGCCACTGGGACGCCACGCGAAGTCGCTGGGGCACCGTCTTGCGCAGCTGGGGATGTGCCACGGACCATATGGCGAGCCACTGGGATCCCCCACGAGATGGGGTCGTTTTGGCCCCTCGTGCACGAGTAGGGGATGTGCCCGGGACCAATTAGCAAGCCTCTGGGACCCCTGCGCTGGGTTGCCGGGCCCAGTGCTTGCGCCAGGGGATGTAGCAGGGGACCATTGTTTGCAGGACCTGGGGCCCTTTCGCTGGCTGGTGAGGTGCCAGGGACCATTTGGTGAGCCGTTGGGACCCTGCAGGGTCGCTGGGCCCGTGGCATGCTGGGGAGGGGCCAGGGACCATTTGGCAAGACGCTGGGACCCCCCAGGGGGTGTTTTGGGGCCTGTGCGCGTGCTGGGGATGTGCCAGGGATCATTTGGCGAGCCACTGGGACCCACGCCTGGTAGCTGGGGTCAGTGTGCGCTGGGGGAGGTGCCAGGGACCATTTGGCGAGCTGCTGGGACCCCGCGCGTGGTTGCTGATGCCCGGCCCATGTGCTGCTGGGATGTGCCAGGAAACCATTTGGCGAGCCGCTGGGACCCCGCAGGGTCGCTGGGCCCTGTGCGCAGTGATGGGGAGGTGCCAGGGAACCATTTGGCGAGCCGCTGGGACGCCTTCACGATGTCGCTTAGGGCCCGTGCACATGCTTGGGATGTGCCAGGGACCATTCCGCAGCCGATGGTACCCCTTGGGGAAGTCGCTGGGGCCCATGCGCGCGCTGGGGATGTGCCAGGGACCATTTGTCGTCCGCTTGAACCTGCGGTGGTCGCGGGCCCTGGGCTGGGCCCTCAGGAGCTGGGGAGGAACAGGGACGATTTGGCAAGCTGTTGGACCCAGGGACCATTTAGAGCTGGGGACCCCGCGCTTGTGCACACTCAGGTGATGTACCAGGGACCATTTGGCGAGCCGCTGGGACCCCGCGCAAAGTCACTGGGCCTATGCATGCCGCTGGGAGATGGGCCAGGGACCATTTGGCGAGCCGCTGGGACCCATGCATGGTCGCTGGCCCTCTGGGCGCTTGGGGAGGGGCCAGGGACCATTTGACAAGCCCCTGGGACCCCGCGCGACGTCGCTGGGCCTGTGCGATTGCTGAGGAGCCAGGGACCATTTCATGTGAGCCGCTGGGACCCCGCGCCAGGTCGCTGGGGCCTGTGGACGGCTGGGGAGGGCCAGGGATTAGCCCGCTGGGACCATTTGGCGAGCCTCTGGGACCCTGGGGAGCGAGCCAGGTACCATTTGGTGAGGGCTTGGAGCATGGGGAAGGTTCTGGGGACCATTTGTGAGCCGGTGGGAACCATTTGCCAAGCCGGTGGGAACCGTGCAGCCGGGGGGCCCGTGCGCACTGGGGATGAGCTAGGGACCATTTGGCAAGCCTCTGGGACCCCTGGGAGGTCGCTGGGGCCCAGCGCACGCTGTGGAGGTGCCAGGGACCATTTGGCGATCCTCTGGGATCCTGCGCGAGGTTGCTGGGCCCCGTGTGCATGCAGGGGAGGTGCCAGGGGCAATTGGCGAGCCGCAGGAACCCCGCGGCGTGGTCGCTGGTCCCCCATGGCACTGGGAGGGCCAGGGCCCATTTGGCAAGCTGCTGGGACCCCGCGTGAAGTCGCTGGGCCCCGTGGTTGCACTGGGGAGGGGCTAGGGACCATTTGGCGAGGGACCCCGGCGGTGTCACTGAGCCCCGTGCGCTGGGGTAGGAGCCAGGGACCATTTGGCGAAGTCGCTGGGACCAGACGCCGTCGCTGGGACCTGAGCGCACGCTGGGAAGGTGCCAGGGACCATTTGGCGAAGCCGCTGGGATCCCCAGGGGTCGCTTGGGACTGGGCGCCAGCTGGGAGGTGCCAGGGACCATTTGGAGAGCCCTGGGACCCGCGACGGGTCGCTGGGGCCCATGCATGTGCTGTGAAGGTGCCTGGGTCCATTTGGCAGCAGATGGGACCCCGTGTGGGGGTCGCTGGGCTGAACGCACGCTGGGAGGCGCCAGGGACGGAATACCTAGCCTCTGGGTCCCCCGCATGGGGTCGCTAGTGTCCTGGGTTGCACTGGGGAGGTGCCAGGCACCGCTTGGCGAGCCGCTGGGACTCCACGTGGAAGTTGCTGAGGCCCTTGGCGCTGCTGGGAAGGTGCCAGGGATCATTTGGCGAAGTTGCTGGGATCCCGCGCTGGGTTCATGGGCCTCATGCACTTGCTAGGGAGGAACCAAGGACCATTTGGAGAGCCGCTGGGACCCCGTGGTTTGGTCGCTGGGCCCGTGCTCGCGCTTGGGAGGGGCCAGGGACCATTTGGCGAGCCGCTGGGACCCACGCGGGTCGCTGGGCCCCGGGCGCTTTGCTGGGGAGGGGCCAGGGACCATTTGAGAGCCGCTGGGACCCCGTGCTGGGGCGCTGGGTCGCTGGTCGCTGGGCCCCAGCGGCGCTTGGGGAGGGGCCAGGGACTTTTTTGGCAAGCCGCTGGGAACTCGCTGGTCGCTGGGGCCTGAGCGCACGCTGGGGTGGTACCAAGGACCATTTGTCAAGCCACTGGGAACCTGCGTGTCGTCGCTGGGGCCCATGGGCGCTGGGAGGGAACATAGACCAGTTGGCATCGCTGGGACCCCGCGCGATGTCGCTGGGTCTCGGCGCCCTGGGGTGATGTGCCAGGGACCATTTTGGAGCCGCTGGGACCCCGCGTGGTCGCTGGGGCCCGTGCGGCGCTTGGGGATGTTCCAGGGACCATTTATGAAGCCGCTGGGACCCACCATGCATCGTCGCTGGGGCCCGCACTGGGGATGTGCCAGGGTCCATTTGGCGAGCCTCTGGGACCCCGCTACAGTGTCGCTGGGGCCACCCAGGCACGCCAATGGGGAGGAGCCAGGGACCATTTACGAGCCGATGGGACCATGCGCAAAGACGCTGGGCCCCAGGCGCCCGCTGGGAAGGGGACAGGGAGCATTTGCAAGCCGCTGGCACCCCGCGCGAGGTCGCTGGGGCCCGCGGCGACGCTGAGGAGGTACCAGGGACCATTTGGCGAGCCGCTGGGACCCGCGCTGGGTCTCTGGGGCCCGTGTGCACGCTGGATAGGTGCCAGGGATCATTTGGCGAGCCGCTGGGACCCCATGCAGGGGTCATCTGGGGCCCGTGGCGCATGCTGGGGAGGTGCCAGGGACCATTTCATGAGCCCATGGGACCCTGAGCTGGGTCGCTGGGGCCCCCCGCAAACTGGGGAGGAGCCAGGTACCATTTGACGAGCCTCCGGGACCCCTTTGCTAAGTCGCTGGGGCCAAAGCACGCTGGGGATGTGCCAGGGACCATTTGGAGAGCCCCTGGGCCCCTCACAAAGGTCACTGGGCCCCATGCGCCGCTGTGGATGTGCCAGGGACCATTTGGCTAGCCGCTGGGACCCCGTGCGCGGGTTCTGGGTCCCGTGCCCGCGCTGGGATGAGCCAGGGATCATTTGGCGAGACGCTGGGAACTCGCACAAAGTCGCTAGGGCCCGTGCGCGGCGCTTGGGATTTGCCAGGGACCATTTGGTGAGCCTCAGGGACCCTGCGAGAGGTCGCTGGGGCCCGTGTGATCGCTGGGGAGGTGCCAGGGACCATTTGGCGAGCCGCACGGTCCCCGCACAGGGTCTCTGGGGCCAGTGTGCACGCTGGGGAGGTGCCAGGGACCATTTGGCGATCCGCTGGGACCCCTCATGGGGCCGCTGGGCCCCTTGCAGCGCCTGGGGGAGGTGCCAGGGACCATTTGGGAGATGCTGGGACCCAGCACAAAGTCGCTGGGGCCCGTGCACGTGCTGGGGATGTGCCAGGGACCATTTGGCGAGCCTCTGGGAACCTGCACGAGATCGCTGGGGCACGTGCACGCGCTGGGAGGTGCCAGGGAACCATTTGAGAGCCGCTGGGACCCGCGCCAGGGTCGCTGGGGCCCCATGCACGCCTCATGGGGAGGTGCCAGGGACAATTTGGCTAGCCTCTGGCACCCCTCATGGGTTCGTTGGGCCCGCGTCACGAGCACTGGGGATGTGCCAGGGACCATTTGGCGAGCCTCTTGGACCCTGCGCGCAGGTCGTCGCTGGGCCTGTCACTTGCACTCTGGGGATGTGCCAGGGACCATTTGGCGAACCACTGGGACCACACGCGTGGTAGCTGGGCCCCCAAAGCGCGCTGGATAGGTGCCTGGAACCATTTGCCGAGCTGCTGGGACCCCCGCGACGGGGTCGCTGGGGCCCGTGCTTGTGCTGGGGAGGTGCCAGTTAACATTTAGCGAGCCACTGGGACCGCGCACGGGTTTGGTGGACCCTGTGCGCACGCTGGGGAGTTGCCAGGGACCATTTGGTGAGCTGCTGGGACCCCACGCATGGTTGCAGGGCCCTGTGTTTGCACTGGGCACGAGCCAGGGACAATTTTGCGAGCCGCTGGGAACCCGCGTGGGGTCGCTGGGGCCCGTGCGCGTGCTGGTAAGGTGCCAGAGACCATTTGGCGAGCCACTGGGACCCCGCACGGTGTCCATGGGCCCCGTGGGCGCACTGGGGAGGTGCCAGGGACCATTCGGCAGCCGCCGGGACCCATCGTGGGTCGCTGGGTCCTGTGCCCACGCTGGGGATGAGCCAGGAACCATTTGGCGAGACGCTGGGACCCCGCGCGAAGTCGCTGGGGTCCATGTGCCCGCTGGGGATGTGGCAGGGACCATTTGGCCAGCCTCTGGGACCCTGCACGAGGTCGTGGGGCCAGTGCACGTGCTGGGGAGGAACCAGGTACCATTTGGTGAGCTGCTGGGACCCCGCTAGAAATCGCTGTGGCCCGTGCGTGCACTGGGGATGTGCCAGAGACCATTTCGCGAGCCGCTGGCAACCCTCGCAAAGTTGCTGGGGCCTGTGCCCGTGCTGGGGATGTGCCAGGGACCATTTGCGAGCTGCTGGGAATCCGTGCGTGTTTGCTGGGCCTTGTGCGCGCTGGGGATGTGCCAGGGACCATTTGTCGAGCCTCTGGGACCTTTTGGCGTGCCGTTGGGACCCGCCGGGACGACGCTGGGCCCAGTGCGTGTGCTGGGGAGGTGTCAGGGTATATTTGGTGATAGGCTGGGACCAGGCGCGGGATCGCTGGTGCCTGTGCACGTGCTGGGGAGGTGCCAGGGAGCATTTGGCGAGCTGTTTGGACCCTGTGTGAAGTCGATGGGGTCCGTGCGCGCTCTGGGGATGTGCTAGGGACCAATTGCGAGCCACTGGGACCCCGCACGTGGTCGCTGGGGCCCGTGCTTGTCCTGGGGAGGTGCCAGTTACCATTTTCCGAGCCACTGGGACCCCGCGGGGGGGTCGGGACCTGTGCGCACACTGGGGAGGTGCCAGGGACCATTTGGTGAGCTGCTGGGACCCCTGCGCGGGGTCACTGGGCCCCGGCACACGCTGGGGAGGTTCCAGGGACCATTTGGCGAGCTGCTGGGACCACACGCGTGGTTGCAGGGCCCCTGTGCTTGCACTGGGTAATGAGCCAGGGACAATTTTATGAGCCGCTGGGAGCCCTGCTGGGTCATAGAGCCCATTGTGCACACTGGGAGGAGCCAGATAACATTTGGTGAGCCGCTGGGATCCCGCTAGAAATCGCTGGGGCCCGTGCATGCGCTTGGGGAGGAGCCAGGGACCATTTGGCGAGCCTGCTGGGACCCCCTAGCGTGGTCGCTGGGTCCCGTGCCCACGCTGGGGATGAGCCAGGGACCATTTGTGAGCTGCTGGGAATCCGTGCGGGTTGCTGGGCCTTGTGCGCGCTGGGTAGGAGCCATGGACCATTTGGCGAGCCGCTGGGACCCCGCGGGGGTCGCTGGGGCTCGTGCTCATGCTGGTAAGGTGCCAGGGACCATTCGGCGAGCCACTGGGACCCCGCGCGGGGTCACTGGGCCCCGTGCTCACACTGGGGAGGTGCCAGGGAACATTCAGCGAGCTGTTTGGACCCCCGTCCAAAGTCGATGGGGTCCGTAAGCGCTCTGGGGATGTGCCAGTGACCATTTGCGAAGTCACTGGGACCACACGCGCGGGTAGCTGGGCCCTGTGAGTGCGCTGGATAGGTGCCTGGGACCATTTGCCGAGCTGCTGGGACCCCGCACAGGGTTGCTGGGGCCCGTGCTTGTGTTGGGGAGATGCCAGTTACCATTTGGCGAGCCACTGGGACCCCTGCGCAGGGGTCGGTGGGCCCCCAGCGCCGCTGGGGAGGTGCCAGAGACCATTTGGTGAGCCGCTGGGACCCTGCGCGGGTCACTGGGCCCGTGGGCATGCTGGGGAGGTGCCATGGACCATTCAGCAAGCCGCTGTGACCCGTCGGCGGGTCGCTGGGTCCCATGCCCGCTGGTGATGAGCCAGGTACCATTTGGCGAGCTGCTGGGACCCTTTGCAAAGTCACTGGGCCCCGTGCGCACACTGGGGAGGTGCCTGGGACCATTCGGTGAGCTGTTTGGACCCCGTCCGGGTCGATGGGGTCTGTGCGCTCTCTGGGGATGTGCCAGGGACCATTTGCGAGCCATTGGGACCACACGCGTGGTAGCTGAGCCCTGTGAGTGCGCTGGATAGGTGCTTGGGACCATTTGCCGAGCTGCTGAGACCAAGCATGGGGTCGCTGGGTCCCGTGCTTGTGCTGGGGAGGTGCCAGTTACCATTTGGCGAGACGCTGGGACCCTTCGCAAAGTCACTGGGGCCCGTGCCCACGCTGGGGATGTGCCAGGGACCATTTGCAAGCTGTTGGGACCCGCGCGTGGATGCTGGGCACTGTGCGCACGTTGGGGAGGGGCCAGGGACCATTTACGTGCCGCTCTTACCTCGCGCGTGATTGCATGGCCCTGTGATTGCACTGGGTATGAGCAAGGGACAATTTTGCAAGCTGCTGGGACCCCTTGCGGGGTCGCTGGGTCCCGTGCCAACGCTGGGGATGAGCCAGGAACCATTTGAGAGCTGATGGGACCCCGCGCTTGGTTTGCTGGAACCTGTGCACGCTGGGTAGGATCCAGGGACCATTTGGCGAGCCCGCTGGGATCCCGCACGGGGTCGCTGGGGCCCGTGCGCGTGCTGGTAAGGTGCCAGGGACCATTCGGCCAGCCACTGGGACCCCGCGCGGGGTCCATGGGCCCCGTGCAAGCACTTGGGAGGTGCCAGGGACCATTCGGTGAGCCACTGGGACCCCTTGCGGGGTCGCTGGGTCCCGTGCCAATGCTGGGAATGAGCCAGGTACAATTCGGCGAGCCACTGGGACCCCGCACGGGATCCATGGGCCCCGTGCACGCACTTGGGAGGTGCCAGGGACCATTCGGGCGAAGGGGGACCCCTGCAGGGTCGCTGGGTACCGTGCCAACGCTGGGGATGAGCCAGGGACAATTTGGTGGGACGCTGGGACCCCGCGCGAAGTCGCTGGGGTCCGTGCGCGCGCTGGGGATGTGCCAGGGACCATTTGGCGAGCTGCTGGGACCCCGTGCGGTGTTGCTGGGCCCCGTGCGCGCGTTGGGAGGGTCCAGGGACCATTTGGCGAGCCGCCAGACCCCACGCTGCGGTTTCTGGGCCCCAGCGCACGCTGGGGGAGCCAGGTACCATTTGGCGAGACGCTGGGACCACGTCTGCGATTCACTGTGGTCCGTGCGTGCACTGGGGATGTGCCAGGGACTATTTTTTTTTTGAGCCGCTGGGACCTCGCACACGGGTCGCTGGAGCCAGTGCGTGTGCTTGTGAGGTGCCAGGAACCAGTTGTTGAGCAGCTGGGACCCCAGCGGGGTCGCTGGGGTCCGTCTTGCCGCATTGGGGAGCCGCCAGGGATAGTTTGGCAGCCCCTGGTCCCTGTGCAAGGTCACTGGGGCCCGTGGAGCGTGCTGGGTATGTGACAAGGACCATTTGGTGAGCCACTGGGACCCCTCCGTGTCGCTGTGCCCAGTGCGCATGCTGGGGTGGTGCCAGGGAACATTTGGCGAGCCTCTGGGAACCTGCACAGGGTCGCTGGGTCCAGGGCGCCGCTGGGGGACGTGCCAGGGAACATTTGGAGAGCTGCTGGGAACCCGCTAAGTCCCTAGGGTCCGTGTGCATGCTGGGATGTGCCAGGGACGATTTGCGAACCGCTGGGACTATGCGCGTGGTAGTGGGGCCACGTGCGCGCGCTGGGATGTGCCAGGGATCATTTGCGAGCCGCTGGGAGCCCGCGCTGGGTCGCTGGGCCCAGTGCTTGCACACTGGGGAGGGGCCAGGTACAATTTGGCGAGTTGCTGGGGTCCGTGCGCGCGATGGGGAGGTGCCAGGGACCATTTGCTGAGCCTCTGGGACCCTGCGTGAGGTCGCTGGGCCCCAGGCGTGCGCTGGGATGTGCCAGGGACCATTTGCGAGCCTCTGGGACCCTGCGCGGAGTGACTCTGCCCTGTGCGTGTGCTGGGGATGTGCCAGGGATAATTTGCGAGCCGCTTGGACCCCGTGCGAAGTTGCTGGGGCCTGTGTGCGTGGTGGGGATGTGCCAGGGACCATTTACGACCCAATGGGACTCCATGCCTGCTAGCTGGGGCCCGTGTGCGCGCTGGGGAAGTGCCAGGGGCCATTTACGACCCAATGGGACTCCACGCCTGCTAGCTGGGGTCCGTGTGCGCGCTGGGGATGTGCCAGGGACCATTCTGCGAGCTGCTGGGACACCGCGCTGGGTCGCTGGGCCCCGTGGGCACATTGGGGAGGTGCCAGGGATCAATTGCGGAGCCTCTTGGACCCTGCACAAAGTCACGGTGCCCTGTGCGTGCACTGGGGAGGTGCCAGGGGTCATTTGCCGCTGGGACCCCGCACGGGGTGGCTGGGCTCCGTGCGCGTGCTGGGGAGGAGCCATGTACCATTTGCGAGCCGCTGGGACCCAGCGCCGGTTCGCTGGGGCCCGAGCGCGCGCTGGGGACTCGCCAGGGACCATTTGACGAGCCGCTGGGATCCCGCGAGAAGTCGGTGCCCGTGGCGCCCCCTGGGAAGGCGCCAGGGACCATTTGGCGAGCCGCTGTGACTCCACGCCTGGTAGCTGGGGCCTGTGCGTGCACTGGGAAGGTGCCAGGGACCATTTGGTGAGCCGCTGGGATCCCGCATGGGGTCGATGGGGCCCGTGCGCATGCTGGTGAGGTGCCAAGAACCATTCGGAGAACCGCTGAGAACCCGTGCAATTTTGCTTGGGGCCCGTGCGCGCTGGGGATATGCCAGAGACCATTTGGCGAGTCTCTGGGCCCCAGCTAAGTCGCTGGGGCCGTCGCGCACTGGGGATGTGCCAGGGACCATTTGCGAGCCACTGGGACCCCTCGCTGCGTGGTTTCTGGGCCCAGTGCGCACGCTTGGTAGGAGCCAGGGAACATTTGAGAGCCGCTGGGACCTCGCGGGGTCGCTGAGACCAGTGCTTGCACTGGGAGATACCAAGGGCCATTTGGCGATCCGCTGGGACCCCGCACGGGGTCGCTGGGACCCATGCTTACACTGGGGAGGTGATAGGGACTCTTTGGCGTGGCGCTGGAACCCCGCACGGGGTCACTGGGCCCTGTGCGCGCACTGGAGAGGAGCCAGGGATCATTTTGGTGAGCCGCTGGGACCCTGCGTGGGATTGTTGTGCCCCGTGCGCGCGCTGGGGAGAGGCCAGGGACCATTTGAGAGCTGCAGGGACCCCGTGCGGGTTTGCTGGGCCCTGTGCGAGCGCTGGGGAGGGGCCAGGGAACATTTGGCGAGATGCTGTGACCCCACGTGGGGTCACTGGGCCCTGTGCGAGTGCTGGGTAGGAGCCAAGGACCAGTTGGCGAGCCGCTGGGACACCGCGCGGGGTCGCTGGGCCCCGTGCGTGCGCTGGGGAGTTGCCTTGGACCATTCGGCGAGCCGCTGGTACCCCGCCCGAAGTCGCTGGGCCCCGTGCATGCGCTGGGGACGGGCCAGGGACCATTTGGAAAGCCGCTGGGACACTGCGCGGGGTCGCTGGGCACCGTGTGCGTGCTGGGGTGGGGCCAGGGACCATTTGTGAACCGCTGGGACCACGCGAATGGTTGCTTGGCCCTGTACTCACGCTGGGTAGGAGCCAGGGACCATTTGGCGAGCCGCTGGTACCCCGCATGGGGTCGCTGGGGCCCGTGCGACTGCTGGTGAGGTGCCAGGGACCATTTGATGAGCAGCTGGGACCCCGGGCGGGGTCCCTGGAGCCCGAGCGCACACTGGGAAGGCGCCAGGGACCATTTGGTGAGCCGCTGGGACCCCGAGTGAGGTGGCTGGGTCCAGTGCGCGCATTGTGGAGGTGCCAGGGACCATTTGCGAGCCTCTGGGACCCTGCGCAGAGTCACTGGGCCCAGTGAGCACGCTGTGGAGGGGCCAGGGACCATTTGTCGAGCCGCTTAGTTCTTGCACGAAGTCGCTGCCCTGTGCACGCGAGGGGGAGGTGCCAGGGACTCTTTGGCAAGCCACTGGGAACCCGCACGGTGTCGCTGGGCCCCGTGTGTGCGCTGCGGAGGGGCCAGGAACCATTTGCGAGCTGCTGGGACTCCACGCCTGGTAGCTGGTGCCCGAGCATGTGCGTGTTGGTGATGTGCCAGAAACCATTTGGCGAGCCGTTGGGACCCCGCGCGGGGTCGCTGGGCCCTGTGCGTGCGATGGGGAGGTGCCAGGGACCATTTGGCGAGCCGCTGGGACGCCTCGCGATGTCGCTGGGGCCCGTGCGATCACTGGGTAGGTGCCAGGGACCATTTGGCGAGCCTCTGGGACCATGCGCGCGGTAATGGGACCACGTGCGTGCGCTGGGATGTGCCAGGGACCATTTGCGAGCCGCTGGGACCCTGCGCGGAGTCACTCGGCCCTGTGCGCGTGCTGGGGAGGGGCCAGGGACCATTTGACGAGCCTCTTTGTTCTCGAACGAAGTCGCTGCCCTGTGCACGCGACGGGGAGGTGCCAGGGACTCTTTGGCGAGCCACGGGGAACCCGCACGGGGTCGCTGGGCCGCAGAGGCCCCGCGCGTGGATGCTGGGACCTGTGCGCGCACTGGGTAGGAGCCAGGGACCACTTGGCTAGCTGCTGGGACCCCGCACGGGGTCGCTGTGGCCCGTGCGACTGCTGGTGAGGTGCCAGGGACCATTTGATGAGCAGCTGGGACCCAGAGTTAGTTGGCTGGGTCCAGTGCGCGCGCTGGGGAGGTGCCAGGGACCATTTGGCGAGATGCTTGGTTCTCGCACGAAGTCGCTGCCCTGTGCACGCGAGGGGGAGGTGCCTGGGACTCTTTGGCGAGCCACTGGGAACCCACGCGGGGTCGCTGGGCCCCGTGTGTGTGCTGCGGAGGGGCCAGGAACAATTTGCGAGCTGCTGGGACTCCACGCCTGGTAGCTGGGGTCAGTGTGCACGCTGGGGAGGTGCCAGGGACCATTTGGCGAGCCGCTGGGACCCCGCGCATGGTTGCTGGTGCCCGAGCATGTGCGTGCTGGTGATGTGCCAGAAACCATTTGGCGAGCCGCTGGGACCCCGCGCGTGGTTGCTGGGCCCTGTGCGTGTGATGGGGAGGTGCCAGGGACCATTTGGCGAGCCGTTGGGACGCCTCGCGATGTCGCTAGGACCCGTGCGCACGCTGGGGATGTGCCAGGGACCATTCCGCGAGCTGCTGGGACCCCGCGTGGGGTCGCTGGTCCCCGTGAGCGCTTGGGAGGTGCCAGGTACCAGTTGGAGAGCCGCTGGGGTCCATGCGCCTCCTGGGGATGTGCCAGTTACCAATTGGCAAACCTCTGGGACCCTGCGCTGGGTCGCTGGGCCCAGTGCTTGTGCTGGGGATGTACCAGGGACCATTCGGCGAGCCGCTGGGACTCCGCGCGAAGTCGCTGGGGACCTTTCGCGCGCTGGGGATGTGCAAGGGCATATTTGAAGAGCCGTTGGGACCCCGCACGGGGTCGCTGGGCCCCGTGTGCATGCTGGGGAGGGGCCAGGGACCATTTGGCAAGCTGCTGGGACCCCTAGCGATGTTTTTGTGGCCTGGGCGCGCGCTGGGGATGTGCCAGGGATCATTTGCGAGCCGCTTGGACCCCGTGCGAAGTTGCTGGGGCCCGTGTGCGCGGTGGGGATGTGCCTGGGACCATTTACGACCCAAAGGGACTCCATGCCTGCTAGCTGGGGCCCGTGTGCGCGCTGGGGAAGTGCCAGGGACCATTCTGCGAGCTGCTGGGACCCCCACGCTAAGTCGCTGGGCCCGTGGGCGCATTTGGGAGGTGCAAGGGATCAATTGCGGAGCCTCTTGGACCCTGCACAAAGTCGCAGTGCCCTGTGCGTGCACTGGGTAGGTGCCAGGGATCATTTGCCGCTGGGACCCCGCACGGGGTCGCTGGGCTCCGTGCGCGTGCTGGGGCGGAGCCATGTACCATTTGCGAGCCGCTGGGACCCAGCGCCGGTTCGCTGGGGCCCGAAGGCCAAGGCTGGGGACTCGCCAGGGACCATTTGACGAGCCGCTGGGATCCCGCGAGAAGTCGTTGGGCCCCGTGCGCCCCCCTGGGAAGGCGCCAGGGACCATTTGGCGAGCCGCTGGGACTCCGCGCACTGGGGGGCAGGGACCTTTGGCAAGCAGCTGGGACCCCGCTAAGTTGCTGGGGCCCATGCACGTGCTGGTGAGGTTCCAGGTACCATTTGGCGAGCCAAGGGACCCCGCTGACTGTCGCTGCTCCGTGGGCAAGCTGGGGCGGTGCCAGGGACCTTTGGGAAGCCGCTGTGACTCCACGCCTGGTAGCTGGGGCCTGTGCGTGCACTGGGAAGGTTCCAGGGACCATTTGGTGAGCCGCTGGGATCCCGTGATGGGGTCGATGGGCCCTGTGTGCGTGCTGGGAGGTGCCAGGGACCAGTTTGCGACACTCTGGGACCCCATGCGGTCGCTGGGGCCCATGCGTGTTCTGGGAGGTGCCAGGGACCATCTGGCCAGCCAATCGGACCCCGCCCGGGGTCTCTGGCGCCCGTGTGCGTGATGGGGATGTGCCCTGGACCATTTGCGAGGCTCTGGGACCCCACGCCGGTCGCTGGGGCCCATGCGTGTTCTGGGAGGTGCCAGGGACCATTTGGCGAGCCGCCCGGACCACGCGCAGGGTCTCTGGTCCCCGTGCGCGCACTGGGGAAGGGCCAGGGACCATTTGGGAAGTTGCTCTGACCCTGCGCGAAGTCGCTGGGGCCCGTGATCGCTGGGGGATGTACTAGGGACCATTTGGCGAGCCGCTGAACCCCGCACGAAGTTGCTGGGGCCCGTGCGTGTGCTGGGAAGGTGCCAGGGACCATTTTGTGCGACGTTGGGACCCCGCATGGGGTCGCTGGGCCCCGTGCGCGAGCTGGAGAGGCGCCAGGTACCATTTGGTGAGCCACTTGAGCCCCGCGCAAAGTCGCTGGGGCCCGGTCTTGCTGGGGATGTGCCATGGACTATTTGGGAAGCCGCTGGGACTTCGCGCGGGGTCTCTGGGGCCCGTGTGCATGCTGGGAAGGTGCCAGGGATCATTTGGCGAGCCGCTGGGTCCCCGCGCGGGGTCGCTGGGAGACGTGCGCGCCCTGGGGAGGTGCCAGGGACCATTTGGCGACCCCTGGGACACCCAGCGCAGGGTCGATGGGAACTGTGTGCATGCTGGGGAGGTGCAAGGGACCATTTGGAAAGCCGCTTGGACCCCGCGCAGGGTCTCTGATCCCTGTGCGCGCACTGGGGAGGGGCCATGGACCATTTGCGAAGCCGCTGGGACACCGCACGAAGTCACTAGTGCCTAGGCACGTGCTGTTGAGGTGCCAGGCACCATCTGGCCAGCAAATCGGACCCCGCGTGGGGTCTCTGGCGCCCGTGTGCGTGCTGGGGAGGTGCCAGGGATCATTTGGCGACCCCCTGGGACCACACGCGATGTCGCTGGGGCCCATGCGCGCGCTGGGGATGTTCCCGGGACCATTCGGCAAGCCGCTGGGACACCACGCGATGTCGCTGGTGCCCGTGCGAGCGCTGGGGATGTGCCAGGGACCATTTGGCGAGGCTCTGGGACCCCACGCCCGCTGCGGCCCATGCGTATTCTGGGAGGTGCCAGGGACCATTTGGCGAGCCACCGGACCACGCTGGGTCTCTGGTCCCCGTGTGCACACTGGGGATGGGCCAGGGACCATTTGGGAAGCCGCTGGGACACCGCGCGAAGTCGCTGGTGCCCGTGCACGTGCTGGAGAGGTGCCAGGCACCATCTGGCCAGCAAATCGGACCCCGCTCGGGGTTTCTGGCACCCATGTGCGTGCTGGGGAGGTGCCAGGGACAGTTTGGCAAGCCGCTTTGAGGACGCCAAGCAAAGTCGCTGGGGTTCATGCGCGCTTTGCTGGGAGGTGCCAGTTACCATTTGTTGTGACGCTGGGACCCGGCACGGGGTCGCCGGGGTGCGTGCTCACGCTGGTGAGGTGCAAGGGACAATTTGGCAAGCCGCTGGGACTCCACATGGGGTCGCTGGGGGGCGTGCACACGCTGGTGAGGTGCCAGGGACCATTTGGCGAGCCGCTCGGATCACGCCTGGGGTCTCTGGGGCCCGTGTGTGTGCTGGGGGATGTGCCAGGGATCATTTGGCGAGCAGCTGGGACCCCGCGTGAAGTTGCCTGTCCCCATGCGCGCTGGGGATGTGCCAGGGACCATTTGGTGTGCCTCTGGGACCACTATCAAAGTCGCTGGGGTTCGTGCGCGTGCTGGAGAGGTGCCAGTTACCATTTGTTGTGACGCTGGGACCCGCACGGGTCGCTGGGGCCCGGCACACACGCTGGGGAGGTATCAAGGACCTTTTGGCAAGCCACTTGGACTCCACACGGGGTAGCTGGGACCCGTGCGCGCGCTGGTGAGGTGCCAGGGACCATTTGGCGAGTCGCTTGGACACCACGTGATGTCGCTGGGGCCCGTGTGCGTGCTGGGGATGTGCCAGGGATCATTTGGCGAGTCGCTGGGACCCCGCGTGAAGTCGCCTGTCCCCATGCGCACGCTGGGGATGTGCCAGGGATGATTTGTGAGCCGCTAGGACCTCGCTTGAAGTCGCTGGGGCCCGTGCGCGTGGTGGGGATGTGCCAGGGAACATTTGGCGAGCCGTTGGGACCCCGAGAGAAGTCGCTGGGGCCTGTGCGCTTCCTGGGGAGGTGCCAGGGACCATTTGGCGAGCCGCTCGGACACCGCGTGGGGTTGGTGGGCCCCGTGCGCACACTGGGGAGGTGCCAGGGACCATTTGGCGAGCCGCTGGACCCTGCACGGGGTCGCTGGGGCCCGTGCGCGTGCTGGGGAGGGGCCAGGGACTGTTTGGTGTGCCGCTGGGACCCTGTACGAAGTCGCTGTGGGCCGTGCGCGTGCTGGGGATGTGCCAGGGACCATTTGGCGAGCCGCTGGAACCCCGCGCGGTTTCGCTTGGCCGCGTGCGTGCGCTGGGGAGTGGCCAGGGACCATTTGGCGAGCCACTGGGACCCCGCGTTAAGAACATAAGAACATAAGAACATAAGAAAGTTTACAAACGAGAGGAGGCCATTCAGCCCATCTTGCTCGTTTGGTTGTTAGTAGCTTATTGATCCCAGAATCTCATCAATCAGCTTCTTGAAGGATCCCAGGGTGTCAGCTTCAACAACATTACTGGGGAGTTGGTTCCAGACCCTCACAATTCTCTGTGTAAAAAAGTGCTTCCTATTTTCTGTTCTGAATGCCCCTTTATCTAATCTCCATTTATGACCCCTGGTCCTTTTTTCTTTTTTCAAGTCAAAGAAGTCCCCCGGGTTGACATTGTCTATACCTTTTAGGATTTTGAATGTTTGAATCAGATTGCCATATTCTTCTTTGTTCAAGACTGAATAGATTCCATTCTTTTAGCCTGTCTGCATACGACATGCCTTTTAAACCTGGGATAATTCTGGTTGCTCTTCTTTGCACTCTTTCTAGAGCAGCAATATCCTTTTTTTGTAACGAGGTGACCAGAACTGAACACAATATTCTAGATGAGGTCTTACTAATGCATTGTAGAGTTTTAACATTACTTCCCTTGATTTAAATTCAACACTTCTCACAATATATCCGAGCATCTTGTTAGCCTTTTTTTATAGCTTCCCACATTGTCTAGATGAAGTCATTTCTGAGTCAACATAAACTCCTAGGTCTTTTTCATAGTTCCCTTCTTCAATTTCACTATCTCCCATATGATATTTATAATGCACATTTTTATTGCCCGCATGCAATACTTTACACTTTACTCTATTAAATTTCATTTGCCATGTGTCTTCCCAATTCTGAATGCTGTCTAGATCATTTTGAATGACCTTTGCTGCTTCAACAGTGTTTGCCACTCCTCCTGTTTTTGTGTCGTCTGCAAATTTAACGAGTTTGCTTACTATACCAGAATCTAAATCATTAATGTAGATTAGGAATAGCAGAGGACCTAATACTGATCCCTGTGGTACTCCACTGGTTACCTCACCCCATTTTGAGGTTTCTCCTCTAATCAGTACTTTCTGTTTTCTACCTGTTAACCACTCCCTAATCCATGTGCATGCATTTCCTTGAATCCCTACTGCGCTCAGTTTGAGAATTAATCTTTTATGCGGACTTTGTCAAAAGCTTTCTGGATATCTAAATAGACCATGTCGTATGCTTTGCAGTTATCCATTTTCAATGTTGCATCCTCAAAAAGTCAAGTAGGTTAGTTAGACACGATCTCCCTTTCCTAAAACCATGCTGGCTGTCTCCCAGGATATTGTTACCATATAGGTAATTTTCCATTTTGGATCTTATTATAGTTTCCATAAGTTTACATATAATAGAAGTCAGGCTTACTGGTCTGTAGTTACCTGGTTCGGTTTTGTCTCCCTTTTTGTGGATCGGTATTACGTTTGCTATTTTCCAGTCTGTCGGTACAACCCCTGTGTCAAGAGACTGTTGCATGATCTTGGTTAACGGTTTGTAAATAACTTCTATAATTTCTTTGAGTACTATTGGGAGGATCTCATCTGGCCCAGGGGATTTGTTTATTTTAAGAGCTCCTAGGCCCTTTAACACTTCTGCCTCTGTTATGCTAAAGTTATTTAAAATTGATAGGAACAGGTCGACATGTGGGGCATGTTGTCTGTGTCCTCCTTTGTAAAAACCTGTGAAAAGTAATCATTTAATATATTTGCTATTTTTTTCTTCATCTATGATTTTGCCATTTGTGTCTCTTAGACATTTAACCTCCTCTTTGAATGTTCTCTTGCTGTTGTAATATTGGAAAAACATTTTGGAATTGGTTTTAGCCCCTTAGCAATATTGATTTCTATCTCTCTTTGGCCTTTCTAACTTCCTTTTTGACTTGTGTTTGCAGTTCCAAGTACTCTTTCTGTGTGCTTTGTTTTTGGTCCCTTTTAAACGCTCTGTAAAGTGCCTTTTTTCGCTGAATATTTTTTTTAATTGATCTATTAAACCATTTTGGCCATTTTGTTTTAGATTTAGATTTGTCTACTTTTGGGATGTAATTGTTTTGTGCCTCTAGTTCTACATTTTTAAAAAAACATCCATCCTTTTTCTGTGGATGTTTTCTCTTTTTTACCAATCTACTTCTATTAGTCTCTGTTTCATACCTTCGTAGTTTGCTTTTCTAAAATTGTAAACCTTAGCTTTATTCATTACTTTTGGGGTTTTAAAAAATATTTCAAATGAGACCATGTTGTGGTCTGAGTTTGCCAATGGCTCTCTGACCTCTGTTTTAGTTATTCTGTCTTCATTATTTGAAAAGACTAAGTCAAGGCATGCCTCCCCTCTAGTCGGTGCCTTGACAAATTGGGTTAGGAAGCAGTCATTTGTCATTTCCACCATTTCAATTTCGTCCGTTGTGCCCCCCATCGGGTTTTCCCATTTTATACAGGGGAAGTTGAAATCCCCCATTAGTATGGCTTCTCCTTTTCTACACGCATTTCGAATGTCATTGTACAACAGATTATTTTGTTCAGCGCCTGAATTTGGCGGTCTATAGCATGCTCTATTATTATGCCCTTTGAATTTGCGTCCATTATTCTGACCCATATTGATTCTGCATTGTTTTCTTTGTCCTGATTTAACACCTGGGCTTCAAGACTATTTCTTATGTATAGTGCTACCCCTCCGCCTCTTCTGTCCTGCCTGTCTTTCCTATATAGTGTGTACCCACTAATATTATATTCGTCTCCATCACTCTCAGACAACCAAGTTTCTGTAACACCTATCACATCGTAGTTACTTGTTAGTGCAGTAGCTTCAAGTTCTAACATTTTGTTTCTGAGACTTCTAGCATTAAGATAAATACATTTAATAGTGGTCTTACCTGAGTTGTTGCCCTTGTTTTGATGTGGTCTCCCTTCTGTTTTTTTGTTTTCTCCCCCCTTCCTTTCTAGTTTAAATGCTTCTGGACTGCCTGAAGGATCCTTTCTCCGAGTAGATTGGTTCCCTTTCTGTTTAAGTGCAGTCCGTCCCACCTGTATAGATAGTCCTTGTTGTAGAAAGTGCTCCAATGTTCAAGAAAGGTGAAGCCTTCCTGTGTGCACCACGATTTCAGCCATGCATTTTGATTTTGTATTTCCAGCTGTCCATATGGTCCTTTGCAAGGCGCCGGCAGTATCCCAGAAAATACCACAGTTTTGGTCTTGTCTTTTAATTTCCTTCCTAGCTCTCTGAATTTGTTTTGCAGGGATCTTGGCCTGTCTCTTCCAATGTTGTTTGTACCAATGTGGACGACTACTACCGGGTCGCCTCCTGTTCTTGTAGGAGCCTGTAGGAGCGTTGGGTCTCTGGGCCCTGTGGGTGTGCTAGGGAGTGGCCAGGGTCCATTTGGCGAGCCGCTCGGACCACACGCACTCTGGGGCCTCTGGGGTGCCAGGGATCATTTGGCGAGCCAGGGGACCCCTGCTCGGGGTGGGAGGTGCCAGGGACCATTTGGCTAGCCACTTGGACCCCGCGTTTGGATCGCTGGGACCAGTGCGTGCGCTGGGCAGGTACCAGGAACCATTTGGCGAGCCGCTGGGACCCCGCTCGGGTCGCTGGGGCCCGCGGCGCTGGGGATGTGCCAGGGACCATTTGGCGAGCCTCTGGGTCCCCACTGGGTCGCTGGGCCCTGTGTGCGTGCTGGGTATGTGCCAGGGACCATTTGTTGAGCCTCTGGGACCCAGCACTTCGCTGGGCCCAGTGCGTGCGCTGGGGAGGTGCCAGGATCCATTTGGCAAGCCGCTGGGACCAGGCGGGGTCGCTGGGCCCCGTCTTGCGGCTGGGGGGCCCAGGGACAATTTGGCTAACCTCTGGGATCCCACAGCGTTGTTGCTGGGGCCCTGTGCGTGCACTGGGTGCGAGCCAGGGACAATTTTGCAATCTGCTGGGACCTCGCGCGGGGTCACTGGGCCCCGTGCGCGCGTTGGGGAGGAGCCAGGGACCATTTGGCGAGCCGCCTGGACCCCGGGCGTGCTTTTGGATGTGCCAGGGACCAGTCGGCTAGCCGCTGGGACCCCGTGCATTGTCGCTGGGTCCCTTGCCCGCGCTGGGGATGAGCCAGGGACCATTCGGCTAGCCGCTGGGACCACGCGCAAAGTCGCTGGGGCCCGTGCGTGCACTGGAGATGTGCCAGGGACCATTTGCGAAGTGATGAGACCCCGCCAACCAAGTTGCTGGGCCCTGTGCACGCGCTGGGGGAGGAGCCAGGCACCATTTGACGAGCCACTGGGACCCCGTGTTGGGTCTCTGAGCCCCGTGCATGCGCTGGGGAGTGGCCAGGGACCATTTGGCGAGCCTCTGGGACCCCGAGTTGGGTCTCTGGGCCCCGTGCGTCTGCTGGGGATGTGCCAGGGACCTTTTGGGGAGCCCTGGGACTCTACGCCTGGTAGCTGGGACCGAAGCGTGCGCTGGGGAGGTGCCAGGGACCTTTTGGCGAGCTGCTGGAACCCCGCGCGGGGTCGCTGGGGCCCGTGCGCGTGCTGGTAAGGTGCCAGGGACCATTTGTCCAGCCACTTTCGGACCCCGGGGGTCGCTGGGCCCCGGTGCGTGTGCTGGGGACCCCTGGCCAGGGTCTGTTTGGCAAGCTGCTGGGACCCTTTCTAAAGTCGCTGGGGGACCATCTTGGGGGATGTGCCAGGGACCATTTGGCGAGCTGTTGGGACCCCGCGCGGGGTCGCTGGGCCTCATGCACGTGCTGGTAAGGTACCAGGGACCATTTGGCGAGCTGCTGGGTCCCCGCGCGGGGTCGCTAGGCCTCATGCGCACGGTTGAGAGGTGTCAGGTACCTTTTGGCGAGCCGCTGGGAACCTGCACGAGATCGCTGGGGCCCATGCCTGCGCTGGGGATGTGCCAGGGACCATTTGGCGAGCTGTTGGGACCCCACGCGGGGTCGCTGGGCCTCATGCACGCGGTTGAGAGGTGTCATGTACCATTTGGCGAGCTGCTGGGAACCCTCGCGAAGTCGCTGGGGCCCGTGCCTGCGCTGGGGATGTGCCAGGGACCATTTATGAGCCTCTGGGTCCCCACTGGGGTCGCTGGGCCCTGTGTGCGTCCTGGGTATGTGCCAGGGACCATTTGGTGAGCCTCTGGGACCCCGCGCGGGGTCGCTGGGCCCAATGCGTGTGCTGGGCAGGTACCAGGGACCATTTCGCAGGGCGCTGGGACCCTGCTCGGGGACGCTGGGCCCATGCACGCGCTGGGGAGGTGCCAGGGACAATTTGGCTAGCCTCTGGGACCCCGCACGGGTTTGCTGGGCCCCGCGTGAGCACTGGGTATGTGCCAGGAACCATTTGGCGAGCCTCTAGGACCACTGCGCGAGGTCACTGGGGCCCGTGCGATTGCTGGGGAGGTGCCAGGGACAATTTGGCGAGCCGTTGGGACCCTGCTCGGGGGCCCGCTGGGCCTCATCTTGCGCGCCTGAGAGGTGTCAGGTACCATTTGGTGAGCCGCTGGGAACCCTCGCGAAGTCGCTGGGGCCCGTGAATGCGCTGGGGAGGTGCCAGGAATCATTTGGCGAGCCACTGGGACCCCGTGCGGGGTCGCTGGGCCCTGTGCGCGCGCTGGGTAGGTGCCAGGGACCATTTGGAAAGCCAGTCGGACCACACGCGGGGTATCTGGGGCCGGTACACGCGCTGGGGAGGTGCCAGGGATCATTTGGCGAACCGCTGGGACAGAGCGCGGGATCGCTGGGCCCCATGCGCGTGCTGGGGAGGCGCAAGGGACCTTTTGGCGAGCTGCTGGGTCCCCGCGCGGAGTTGCCGGGCCTCATGCGCGCGGTTGAGAGGTGTCAGGTACCATTTGGCGAGCCGCTGGAAACCTGCACAAGATCGCTGGGTCCCGTGCACGCGCTGGAAAGGTGCCAGGGACCATTTCACGAGCTGCTGGGACCCCGCATGGGGTCACTGGGCCCAGTGCGTGCGTTGGGGAGGTGCCAGGGACCATTTGGCGAGCCGCTTGGACCCTGCACGGGGTCGCTGGGGCCCGTGCGCGTGCTGGGAAGGGGCCAGGGACTGTTTGGTGTGCCGCTGGGACCCTGTACGAAGTCGCTTTGGCCTGTGCGCGTGCTGGGGATGTGCCAGGGACCATTTGGCGAGCCGCTGGAACCCCGCACGGTTTCGCTTGGCCGCGTGCGTGCGCTGGGGAGTGGCCAGGGACCATTTGGCGAGCCACTGGGACCCCATTTACAGCCAAGAACATAAGAACATAAGAACATAAGAAAGTTTACAAACGAGAGGAGGCCATTCAGCCCATCTTGCTCGTTTGGTTGTTAGTAGCTTATTGATCCCAGAATCTCATCAATCAGCTTCTTGAAGGATCCCAGGGTGTCAGCTTCAACAACATTACTGGGGAGTTGGTTCCAGACCCTCACAATTCTCTGTGTAAAAAAGTGCCTCCTATTTTCTGTTCTGAATGCCCCTTTATCTAATCTCCATTTATGACCCCTGGTCCTTTTTTCTTTTTTCAAGTCAAAGAAGTCCCCCGGGTTGACATTGTCTATACCTTTTAGGATTTTGAATGTTTGAATCAGATCGCCACAGTTCTATTCTTCTTTGTTCAAGACTGAATAGATTCCATTCTTTTAGCCTGTCTGCATACGACATGCCTTTTAAACCTGGGATAATTCTGGTTGCTCTTCTTTGCACTCTTTCTAGAGCAGCAATATCCTTTTTGTAACGAGGTGACCAGAACTGAACACAATATTCTAGATGAGGTCTTACTAATGCATTGTAGAGTTTTAACATTACTTCCCTTGATTTAAATTCAACACTTCTCACAATATATCCGAGCATCTTGTTAGCCTTTTTTATAGCTTCCCCACATTGTCTAGATGAAGACATTTCTGAGTCAACATAAACTCCTAGGTCTTTTTCATAGTTCCCTTCTTCAATTTTACTATCTCCCATATGATATTTATAATGCACATTTTTATTGCCCGCATGCAATACTTTACACTTTTCTCTATTAAATTTCATTTGCCATGTGTCTGCCCAATTCTGAATGCTGTCTAGATCATTTTGAATGACCTTTGCTGCTTCAACAGTGTTTGCCACTCCTCCTGTTTTTGTGTCGTCTGCAAATTTAACGAGTTTGCTTACTATACCAGAATCTAAATCATTAATGTAGATTAGGAATAGCAGAGGACCTAATACTGATCCCTGTGGTACTCCACTGGTTACCTCACTCCATTTTGAGGTTTCTCCTCTAATCAGTACTTTCTGTTTTCTACCTGTTAACCACTCCCTAATCCATGTGCATGCATTTCCTTGAATCCCTACTGCGTTCAGTTTGAGAATTAATCTTTTATGCGGACTTTGTCAAAAGCTTTCTGGATATCTAAATAGACCATGTCGTATGCTTTGCAGTTATCCATTTTCAATGTTGCATCCTCAAAAAGTCAAGTAGGTTAGTTAGACACGATCTCCCTTTCCTAAAACCATGCTGGCTGTCTCCCAGGATATTGTTACCATATAGGTAATTTTCCATTTTGGATCTTATTATAGTTTCCATAAGTTTACATATAATAGAAGTCAGGCTTACTGGTCTGTAGTTACCTGGTTCGGTTTTGTCTCCCTTTTGTGGATCGGTATTACGTTTGCTATTTTCCAGTCTGTCGGTACAACCCCTGTGTCAAGAGACTGTTGCATGATCTTGGTTAACGGTTTGTAAATAACTTCTTTAATTTCTTTGAGTACTATTGGGAGGATCTCATCTGGCCCAGGGATTTGTTTATTTTAAGAGCTCCTAGGCCCTTTAACACTTCTGCCTCTGTTATGCTAAAGTTATTTAAAATTGGATAGGAACAGGTCGACATGTGGGGCATGTTGTCTGTGTCCTCCTTTGTAAAAACCTGTGAAAAGTAATCATTTAATATATTTGCTATTTTTTTTCATCTATGATTTTGCCATTTGTGTCTCTTAGACATTTAACCTCCTCTTTGAATGTTCTCTTGCTGTTGTAATATTGGAAAAACATTTTGGAATTGGTTTTAGCCCCCTTAGCAATATTGATTTCTATCTCTCTCTTGGCCTTTCTAACTTCCTTTTTGACTTGTGTTTGCAGTTCCAAGTACTCTTTCTGTGTGCTTTGTTTTTGGTCCCTTTTAAACGCTCTGTAAAGTGCCTTTTTTCGCTGAATATTTTTTTTAATTGATCTATTAAACCATTTTGGCCATTTTGTTTTAGATTTAGATTTGTCTACTTTTGGGATGTAATTGTTTTGTGCCTCTAGTTCTACATTTTTAAAAAACATCCATCCTTTTTCTGTGGATGTTTTCTCTATTTTACTCCAATCTACTTCTATTAGTCTCTGTTTCATACCTTCGTAGTTTGCTTTTCTAAAATTGTAAACCTTAGCTTTATTCATTACTTTTGGGGTTTTAAAAAATATTTCAAATGAGACCATGTTGTGGTCTGAGTTTGCCAATGGCTCTCTGACCTCTGTTTTAGTTATTCTGTCTTCATTATTTGAAAAGACTAAGTCAAGGCATGCCTCCCCTCTAGTCGGTGCCTTGACAAATTGGGTTAGGAAGCAGTCATTTGTCATTTCCACCATTTCAATTTCGTCCGTTGTGCCCCCCCCCCCCCATCGGGTTTTCCCATTTTATACAGGGGAAGTTGAAATCCCCCATTAGTATGGCTTCTCCTTTTCTACACGCATTTCGAATGTCATTGTACAACAGATTATTTTGTTCAGCGTCTGAATTTGGCGGTCTATAGCATGCTCCTATTATTATGCCCTTTGAATTTGCGTCCATTATTCTGACCCATATTGATTCTGCATTGTTTTCTTTGTCCTGATTTAACACCTGGGCTTCAACACTATTTCTTATGTATAGTGCTACCCCTCCGCCTCTTCTGTCCTGCCTGTCTTTCCTATATAGTGTGTACCCATTAATATTATATTCGTCTCCATCACTCTCAGACAACCAAGTTTCTGTAACACCTATCACATCGTAGTTACTTGTTAGTGCAGTAGCTTCAAGTTCTAACATTTTGTTTCTGAGACTTCTAGCATTAAGATAAATACATTTAATAGTGGTCTTACCTGAGTTGTTGCCCTTGTTTTGATGTGGTCTCCCTTCTGTTTTTTTGTTTTCTCCCCCCTTCCTTTCTAGTTTAAATGCATCTGGACTGCCTGAAGGATCCTTTCTCCGAGTAGATTGGTTCCCTTTCTGTTTAAGTGCAGTCCGTCCCACCTGTATAGATAGTCCTTGTTGTAGAAAGTGCTCCAATGTTCAAGAAAGGTGAAGCCTTCCTGTGTGCACCACGATTTCAGCCATGCATTTTGATTTTGTATTTCCAGCTGTCCATATGGTCCTTTGCAAGGCGCCGGCAGTATCCCAGAAAATACCACAGTTTTGGTCTTGTCTTTTAATTTCCTTCCTAGCTCTCTGAATTTGTTTTGCAGGGATCTTGGCCTGTCTCTTCCAATGTTGTTTGTACCAATGTGGACGACTACTACCGGGTCGTCTCCTGTTCGTTGTAGGAGCCTGTAGGAGCGTTGGGTCTCTGGGCCCTGTGCGTGTGCTAGGGAGTGGCCAGGGTCCATTTGGCGAGCCGCTCGGACCACACGCGGGGTCTCTGGGGCCGGTGCGCGCGGTGGGAGGTGCCAGGGATCATTTGGCGAACCGCAGGGACCCCTGCTCGGGGTCACTGGGCCCTGTGCGTGCGCTGGGGAGGAGCCAGGCACCATTTGACTAGCCACTTGGACCCCGCGCGGGATCGCTGGGACCAGTGCGTGCGCTGGGCAGGTACCAGGAACCATTTGGCGAGCTGCTGGGACCCCGCTCGAAGTCGCTGGGGCCCGTGCGCGCGCTGGGGATGTGCCAGGGACCATTTGGCGAGCCTCTGGGTCCCCACTCTGGGTCGCTGGGCCCTGTGCGCGTGCTGGGTATGTGCCAGGGACCATTTGTTGAGCCTCTGGGACCCCCAGCAGGGTCGCTGGGCCCAGTGCGTGCGCTGGGGAGGTGCCAGGATCCATTTGGCAAGCCGCTGGGACCCCGGCGGTCGTCGCTGGGCCCGTCGGCGGCGCTGGGGCGGGGCCAGGGACAATTTGGCTAACCTCTGGGATCCCGCGCGTTGTTGCTGGGCCCTGTGCGTGCACTGGGTACGAGCCAGGGACAATTTGCAATCTGCTGGGACCTCGGCGGGGGTCACTGGGCCCCGTGCTTGGCGTTATTGGGGAGGAGCCAGGGACCATTTGGCGAGCCGCTCGGACCCCGTCTGGCGATCGCTGGGACTCTTGGGATGTGCCAGGGACCATTCGGCTAGCCGCTGGGACCCCGTGCATGGTCGCTGGGTCCCTTGCCCGCTTTGGGGATGAGCCAGGGACCATTCGGCTAGCCGCTGGGACCACGCGCAAAGTCGCTGGGGCCCGTGCGTGCACTGGAGATGTGCCAGGGACCATTTGCGAAGTGATGAGACCCCGCGCGCGGTTGCTGGGCCCTGTGCACGCGCTGGGGAGGAGCCAGGCACCATTTGACGAGCCACTGGGACCCCGTGTTGGGTCTCTGAGCCCCGTGCATGCGCTGGGGAGTGGCCAGGGACCATTTGGCGAGCCTCTGGGACCCCGAGTTGGGTCTCTGGGCCCCGTGCGTCTGCTGGGGATGTGCCAGGGACCTTTTGGGGAGCCCTGGGACTCTACGCCTGGTAGCTGGGACCGAAGCGTGCGCTGGGGAGGTGCCAGGGACCTTTTGGCGAGCTGCTGGAACCCCGCGCGGGGTCGCTGGGGCCCGTGCGCGTGCTGGTAAGGTGCCAGGGACCATTTGTCCAGCCACTCGGACCCCGCGCGGGGGATCGCTGGGCCCCGTGCGTGTGCTGGGGAGTGGCCAGGGTCTATTTGGCAAGCTGCTGGGACCCCAAAAGTCGTTGGGGCTCGTGCCAGGGGCACTGGGGACCCTCACTGGGGATGTGGACCCTTTGGGTCGTTTTGGGCCCCTGTGACGCTGGGACCCAGGCACCATTTGATTTGGCCAGCTGGATCTGGGACCCCACGCGGGTACCTGGGGCCAGGGACCATGGGCTGGGAACCCCTTGAGGTGCCAGGGACCATTTTGCATTTGGCCGCTGGGACCCCCCGAGGTCACTGGGCCCCGTGGCGTGCTGGGGAGGTGCCAGGGACCATTTGGGGGACCCAGCTGGGCCCTGTGACGCTGGTGACCTGGGGCCCGTGGACCCCACGCATCGCTGGGGAGGTGCCAGGGGGACCATTTTGGGAGCCGCTGGGACCCCGTGGGGTCGGCTGCCTCTGGGACCCATGCTTGGGAGGTGCCAGGGACCATTTGGCCGACCCGCTGGACCCCTCGGGGAGGGGCCAGGGACTGGGGCCCACGTGGCTCTGGGGGGAGCAAGTGCTGGAGTGCCAGGGACCATTTGTCTGGCCGCTGGGACCCAGCGTGGGCCCGTGGTCGCTGGGTCCAGTGCTTCCCTGGATGGCCCAGGGACCATTTGGCGAGCCGCTGGGACCCTCATCGCGAGGTCACTGGGCCCCGCTGGGGCGTTGCATGCTGGGGATGTGCCAGGGACCATTTGGCTGCCCGCTGGGACCACCTATGGTCCCTGGATCTGGGGTCTGTGCCCGCGTTCTGGGGATGAGCCAGGGACCATTTGCGAGCCGCTGGGACCCTCACGTGGTTGCTTCTGGGAGTGCGGGACCAATCTGGTGATGTGCCAGGGACCATTTGGCGAGCCTCTGGGACCCCATTTGGATCGCTGGGACCAGTCTGTGCGCGTTCTGGGGAGGGGCCAGGGACCATTTAGCGAGCTGCTGGGACCCCAAAGGGTTTCTGGGGCCCGGGCCTGGTGAGTGCCAGCGGACCATTTGCTGGTGAGGTGCCAGGGACAATTTTAGCGAGCTGCTGGGACCCCGCTTGGGTGAGGTGCCAGGGACAATTGCCGAGCTGGGCCCCGTGTTTTCCAGCCCGCACTGGGGAAGGGCAAGTGACCATTTGCGAGCCGCTGGGAGACCGCGCGTGGTTGCTGGGCCCTGTGCGTGCGCTGGGTAGGAGCCAGGGACCATTTGTGAGCCGCTAGGACCCTGCGCGAGGTCACAGAGTCTCGAATAACTTTAGCACTGGGGAGGAGCCAGGTACCATTTGGTGAGCTGTTGGGACCCGTGAGAAATCACTGGGGCCTGTGCACGCGCTGTGGATGTGCCAGGGACCATTTGGAGAACCGCTGGGACCCTGTGCGGGGTCGCTGGGCCCCATGCACGAGATGGGGAGGTGCCAGGATCCATTAGGCCAGCCGCTGGAACCCTCGCGGGGTCACTGGGCCCCGTGCGCTCACTGGGGAGGGGCCAGGGATCATTTAGCGAGCTGCTGGGACCCCGCGCGGCTTCGCTGGGCCCCGTGAGCGCACTGTGGAAGGGCAAGTGACCATTTGCGAGCCGCTGGGACCCCAAGCATGGTTGCTGGGCCCTGTGCGTGCGCTGGGTAGGAGCCAGGGAACATTTGGCGAGCCGGTGGGACCCCGCGCGGGGTCACAGGGCCACGTGCGCGCGCTGGTGCTGAGCCAGGTACCATTTGGCGAGCCGCTGGGAACCCTCATGAAGTTGCTTGAGCCCGTGCCCGCGCTGGGGATGTGCCAAGGACCATTTGCGAGCCGCTGGGACCCCACGCGTGGTTGCTGGGCCCTGTCATGCGCCATTAGCAGCCAGAGAGCATTTGGCGAACCCTGCTGGGCCCCCCATCACAGGGTCGCTGGGGCCCTGTCTTATTCTGGTAAGGTGCCAGGGAAAATTTGGCGAGCGGTGGGACAGAGCGCGGGGTCGCTGGGCCCCATGCGCGTGCTGGGGAGGCGCCAGGGACCATTTTGCAAGCCGCTGGGACATGCGCGTGCTGGTAAGGTGCCAGGGACCATTTGGCGAGCTGCTGGGTCCCCGCGCGGGGTCGCTGGGCCTCATCTTGCCAGTTTGAGAGGTGTCAGGTACCATTTGGCGAGCCGCTGGGAACCTGCACAAGATCGCTGGGTCCCGTGCACGCTGGGGAGGTGCCAGGGACCATTTCACGAGCTGCTGGGACCCCGCATGGGGTCACTGGGCCCAGTGCGTGCGTTGGGGAGGTGCCAGGGACAGTTTGGCGAGCCTCTGGGACCTTGCGCGAGGTCGCTGGGGCACGTGTGATCGCTGGGGAGGTGCCAGGGACCATTTGGCGAGCCGCTCGGTCCCCGTGCAGGGTCTCTGGGGCCAGTGTGCATGCTGGGGAGGGGGCAAGTACCATTTCACGAGCCGCTGGGACCCCACTCAAAGTTGCTGGGGCCCGTCCGTGCGCTGGGGATTTCCCAGGGACCATTTGGCGAGCTGCTGGGAAACATCACGAAGTCGCTGGGGCCCGTGCCTGCACTAGGGATGTGCCAGGGACCATTTACGAGTCTCTGGGACACTGTGCGAGGTCACTGGGCCCAGTGCGTGTGCTTGGGAGATACCAGGGACCATTTGGCGGGCCGCTGGGAACCCCGTGCGTGGTCACTAGGCCCCGTGCGCGCTGGGGAGGTGCCATGTACCATTTGGCGAGCCACTGGGACCCCGCGCGTGGTTGCTGGGCCCTGTGCGGTACTGGGTACGAGCCAGGGACTATTTAGCAGCCTCTGGGACCCCGCACTGCGGGTTTCTGGGGCCCGCCTCTGGGACCCGTCGGGACCATTTGCTGAGCTGCTGGGACCCTGAGTGAAGTCGCTGGGGCCCGTCTGGGGGGAGGTGCCAGGGACCATTTGGCGAGCCGCTGGGACCACACGGACCTCTGGGGCGGTGCCCGCGCTGGGGAGGTGCCAGGGATCATTTTGGGGAACCCCGTGCGTGGTCACTAGGCCCCGTGCGGCGCTGGGGGAGGTGCCATGTACCATTTGGCGAGCCACTGGGACCCCGCGTGGTTGCTGGGCCCTGTGCGTGTACTGACCAGCCAAAGACTATTGCGAGCCTCTGGGACCCCAGTCTCTGGGGCCCGTGCCCGCACTGGGGAGGTGCCAGGGACCATTTGCTGAGCTGCTGGGAACCCCCCGGGTCGCTGGGCCCCGTGCTCGTGCTGGGGAGGTGCCATGGACCATTTGGCGAGCCACTGGGACCCCGCACGTGGTTGCTGGGCCCTGTGCGTGTACTGGGTACGAGCCAGGGACTATTTGCGAGCCTCTGGGACCCCGCGCAGGGTTTCTGGGGCCCGTCGCGCGCTGGTGAGGTACCAGGGACCATTTGCTGAGCTGCTGGGACCCGCCCGGTGTCGCTGGGCCCGTGCTAATGCTGGGTAGGGGCAAGGGACCATTTGGCGAAAGACTGGGATCCCGCGACAGTGGTTGCTGGGCCCCTGTGCGTGTGCTGGGTAGGAGCCAGGGACCATTTGGCAAATGCTGGGACCCCGCCAAAACAATGCCCCGTCAATATGGGGAGGAATCAGGGACCATTTGACGAGCCGCTGGGACCCCGCGTGAGGTTTCTGGGCCCCGTGCGCGCGCTGGGGAGGGGCCAGGGTCCATTTGGCAAGCTGCTGGGACCCTGCAAATTCAAGTCGCTGTGCCCCGTCGCACGCTGGGGAGGAATCAGGGACCATTTGACGAGCCGCTGGGACCCGCTGAGGTTTTCTGGGCCCCATGGGGGCTGCTGGGGAGGGGAAAGGGTCCATTTGGCAAATGCTGGGACCCTGCGCAATTTGTGGAGGCCTGTGCGCGCTGGGGAGGAATCAGGGACCATTTGACGAGCCTCTGGGACCCCATAATGGGTTTCTGGGCCCCCCGCAGAGCTTGGGAGGGCCAGGGACCATTTGGCGAGCCACTGGGACCCTGGTCGTGGTCTCTGGGCCCCAAATATGCGCGTTAGGGAGGTGCCAGGGACCATTTGAACAGCCGCTGGGATCCCACGCTTGGGTTTCTGGGGCCCAGTGCAGGCTGAGGAGGTGCCAGGGACCATTTTGCGAGCCACTGGGACCCCACGAGAAGTCTCTGGGGATGTTGCTCGTGCTGGGGAGGTGCCAGGGACCATTTGGGCAACCGCTGGGTATCTACGCTGGACACATGGGGCCTGCTGCCCGCTGGATAGGTGCCAGGGACCATTTTGCGAACCGCTGGAACCCAGACCCTATCGCTGGGGATGTTGCACGTGGGGATGTGCCAGGGACCATTTGCTAGCGTGGGGGCTGGGACCCTCCCCTGGAAAGGTACCAGGGGTCTGGGGAAAAAGACCCTGCGCGAGGTCACTGGGGATGAGCCAGGGACCATTTGGCTAGCCGCTGGGACCCCTCACGCAAAATCGCTGGGGACCCATGCGCGCGCTGGGGGATGTGCCAGGGACCATTTGAGAACCGCTGGGACCCTGTCTTGGGTCACTGGGCCCCATGCACGAGATGGGGAGGAGCCAGGATCCATTTGGCCAGCCGCTGGAACCCTCGGCAGGGTCACACTGGGCCCCGTGGAGCTCACTGGGGAGGGCCAGGTACCATTTGGTGAGCTGTTGGGACCCCGTGAGAAATCACTGGGGCCTGTGCACGCACGCTGTGGATGTGCCAGGGACCATTTGGAGAACCGCTGGGACCCTGTCTTGGGTCGCTGGGCCCCATGCACGAGATGGGGAGGTGCCAGGATCCATTTGGCCAGCCGCTGGAACCCTCATCGGGGTCACTGGGCCCCCGTGCGCTCACTGGGAGGGGCCAGGGATCATTTAGCGAGCCACTGGGACCCCATCCACTTTGCTGGGCCCCGTGAGCGCACTGTGGAAGGGCAAGTGACCATTTGCGAGCCGCTGGGACCCCGAGCATGGCTGCTGGGCCCTGTGGCGCTGGGTAGGAGCCAGGGAACATTTGGCGAGCGGGTGGGACCCCCCCAAGCGGGGTCACAGGGCCACGCGTCATGGGTGCTGAGCCAGGTACCATTTGGCGAGCCACTGGGAACCCTCATGAAGTTGCTTGAGCCCGTGCCATTGAAAATGGGGATGTGCCAGGGACCATTTTGCGAGCCGCTGGGACCCCACGCGTGGTTGCTGGGCCCTGTCTTGCCAGGAGCCAGAATTTGGCGAACCGCTGGGCCCCCGCAGGGGTCGCTGGGGCCTGTCGCATTCTGGTAAGGTGCCAGGGAAAATTTGGCGAGCCGGGTGGGACAGGAGGGAGGGTGGATTGGGAGGCCCAGGGACCATTTTTCAAGCCGCTGGGACATGCGGCGTGCTGGTTGCTGGGGACCCTTTGCGTTGCTGGGAGGAACCATTTGGCAAGCTGCTGGGACCCTGGATCCATTAGGCCAGCAGCTGGGCCCCCTGGGGTTGTGGGCCCCGTGCGCTGGGGAGGAATCAGGGACCATTTGGTGAGCTGCTGGGACCCTGCCCGGTTTCTGGGCCCCATGCCAGGGTGCTGAGGGGATGGGCCAGGGATCCATTTGGGGCCCTGCTGCTGGGACCCTCATTTGGCAAATCGCTGGGACCCTGTGCGTCGCTGGGGAGGAATCCAGGGACCATTTGAGGAGCCATTTGACCAGCCGCTGGGACCCCGTGCGAGGGTTTCTGGGCCCCGTGCACGGCTGGGGGGAGGGGCCAGGGTCCATTTGGGCAAGCTGCTGGGACCCTGCTAAAAGTCACTGGGCCCTGTGCGCACGCTGGGGAGGAACCAGGGACCTTTTGGCGAGCCGCTGGGACCCCACGAAATGGTCGCTGGGCCCGTGGCGCTGGGGAAGGGCCAGGGACCATTTGGCGAGCCGCTGGGACCCCCGAGCATGGCTGCTGGGCCCCAGTGCGTGCACTGGGAGGTGCCAGGGACCATTTGAACAGCCGCTGGGACCCCGCTTTGAATATTGGGCCCCGTGCACGCTGGGGAGGTGCCAGGGACCATTTTGCAGCCGCTGGGAACCCTGCAGAAGTCTGGGCCCCGTTGCTTGCGCTGGGAGGTGCCAGGGACCATTTGGCAAGCCGCTGGGACCCCACCCGGGTTGCTGGGCCCCGTGCTCTGACAGGGAGTTGCCAGGGACCATTTGGCTGAGCCACTGGGACCCCGCAGGGTCTCTGGGCCCCGTGTGCATTCTGGGGAGGTGCCAGGGACCATTTGCGAGCCGCTGGGACCCTCCTGGGCCCCAGTTGCTGGGCCCAGTTTGTCAACCAAGGGTGGGCGCTGCTGGGGAGGTGCCAGGGACCATTTTGGAAACCGCTGGGACCCCACGAAGGGATCGCTGGGCCCCATGCTTGCTGGGGTGGTGCCAGGGACCATTTGTCAGGCCATTTGCGTGGGACAGCCTGGGATCCTGTCAAGAAGCTTCCCCTGATAGGTACTGGGGCCCCACTGACCCTCGCAAGAGCTGGGGATGAGCCAGGGACCATTTTCAAGCCGCTGGGACCCCACGCATCGCTGGGGACCTGCTGTTCTGGGGATGTGCCAGGGACCATTTGACGAACTGCTGGGACCCTGTGCGGGGTCGCTGGGCCCCATGCACGAGATGGGGAGGTGCCAGGATCCATTAGGCCAGCCGCTGGAACCCTCGCGGGGTCACTGGGCCCCGTGCGCTCACTGGGGAGGGGCCAGGTACCATTTGGTGAGCTGTTGGGACCCCGTGAGAAATCACTGGGGCCTGTGCACGCGCTGTGGATGTGCCAGGGACCATTTGGAGAACCGCTGGGACCCTGTGCGGGGTCGCTGGGCCCCATGCACGAGATGGGGAGGTGCCAGGATCCATTAGGCCAGCCGCTGGAACCCTCGCGGGGTCACTGGGCCCCGTGCGCTCACTGGGGAGGGGCCAGGGATCATTTAGCGAGCTGCTGGGACCCCGCGCGGCTTCGCTGTGCCCCGTGAGCGCACTGTGGAAGGGCAAGTGACCATTTGCGAGCCGCTGGGACCCCGAGCATGGCTGCTGGGCCCTGTGCGTGCGCTGGGGAGGAGCCAGGGAACATTTGGCGAGCCGGTGGGACCCCGCGCGGGGTCACAGGGCCACGTGCGCGCGCTGGTGCTGAGCCAGGTACCATTTGGCGAGCCGCTGGGACCCCTCATGAAGGTTGCTGGAGCCCGTGCCCGCGCTGGGGATGTGCCAGGGACCATTTGGCGAGCCGCTGGGACCCCACGCTGCGTGGTTGCTGGGCCCTGTGCGCGCGCTGGGGAGCAACCAGGGACCATTTGGCGAACCGCTGGGACCCCACAGGGTCTCTGGGCCCTGTGCGCATTCTGGGGAGGTGCCAGGGACCATTTGCGAGCCACTGGGACCCAGGCGTGGTTGCTGGGCCCCCCATGCGTGTGCTGGGAGGGACCAGGGACCATTTGGGACCCGAGCCGCTGGGACCCGTGCCGTGCTGGTGTCACCAGGGACCATTTGGCGTGCTGCTGGGACCCTGTCGGGTCGGGGCCCATTTGCGAGATGGGGACCCCAGGATCCACCATTAGGCCAGCCGCTGGAACCCTCGCCAGCCCCGTGCCCGTCACTGGGGGGGCCAGGGACCATTTGGTGAGCTGCTGGGACCCGTGAGGGTCACTGGGGCCTGTGCACTTGCACTGGGGATGTGCCAGGGACCATTTGGCGAGCCGCTGGGACCCTGTCTTGACCCTTCTGGGCCCCATGCACACTGGGGAGGAATCAGGGACCATTTGGCCAGCCGCTGGGACCCCACGCGGGGGGCCCGCTGGGCCCGTGCTGGGGAGGGGCCAGGGACCATTTGGCGAGCCGCTGGGACCCTGTGCGCGGTCGCTGGGCCCCATGCGAGCTGGGGAGGTGCCAGGGACCATTTGGCCAGCCGCTGGGACCCCTCGCATGGTCTCTGGGCCCTGTGTGTGCGCTGGGAGGTGCCAGGGACCATTTGGTGAGCTGTTGGGACCCCGTGGGGTACACTGGGGCCCGTGTGCACGCTGGTGGATGTGCCAGGGACCATTTGGCGAGCCGCTGGGAACCCTCATGAAGTCGCTGGGCCCCATGCTCGTGCTGGGGGAGGTGCCAGGGACCATTTGCCAGCCGCTGGGACCCTCAGCGTGGGTCACTGGGCCCCGTGCTTCCACTGGGGAGGTACCAGGGATCATTTGGCGAGCCACTGGGACCCCGCTTGCGGTCACTGGGCCCGTGGGCGCACTGGGGAGGTGCCAGGGACCATTTGCGAGCCGCTGGGACCCCACGCGTGGTCGCTGGGCCCTGTGCGTGTGCTGGGGATGTGCCAGGGACCATTTGGCGAGCCTCTGGGACCCCGCGGGGTCACTGGGGGCCGTCTGTGCGTGCTGGTGAGGTACCAGGGACCATTTGCTGAGCTGCTGGGACCCCTCCCGGTGTCGCTGGGCCCGTGCTCGTGCTGGGGATGGGCCAGGGACCATTTGCCAGCCGCTGGGACCCCGCGTGGTTGCTGGGCCCTGTCAGCCATTTGCGCTGGGTAGGAGCCAGGGACCATTTGGCGAGCTGCTGGGACCCCGCCCAGGGAGTCGCTGGGGCCTGTGCGCATTCTGGGGAGGAACCAGGGACCATTTGGACCCTGTCAGCCGCTGGGACCCACTGGGGAGGTCCCTGGGCCCCCAGGTCACTGGGGATGAGCCAGGGACCATTTGGTGAGCTGCTGGGACCCACGAAAATCACTGGGACCTGTGCTGGCGCTGCTGGGGATGTGCCAGGGACCATTTGGAGAACTGCTGGGACCCTGTCTTGGGGTCGCTGGGCCCCATGCACGAGATGGGGAGGTGCCAGGATCCATTAGGCCAGCCGCTGGAACCCTCAGCGGGTCACTGGGCCCCGTCGGCGCTCACTGGGGAGGGGCCAGGTACCATTTGGTGAGCTGTTGGGACCCCGTGAGAAATCACTGGGGCCTGTGCACGCGCTGTGGATGTGCCAGGGACCATTTGGAGAACCGCTGGGACCCTGTGCGGGGTCGCTGGGCCCCATGCACGAGATGGGGAGGTGCCAGGATCCATTAGGCCAGCCGCTGGAACCCTCGCGGGGTCACTGGGCCCCGTGCGCTCACTGGGGAGGGGCCAGGGATCATTTAGCGAGCTGCTGGGACCCCGCGCGGCTTCGCTGTGCCCCGTGAGCGCACTGTGGAAGGGCAAGTGACCATTTGCGAGCCGCTGGGACCCCGAGCATGGCTGCTGGGCCCTGTGCGTGCGCTGGGTAGGAGCCAGGGAACATTTGGCGAGCCGGTGGGACCCCGCGCGGGGTCACAGGGCCACGTGCGCGCGCTGGTGCTGAGCCAGGTACCATTTGGCGAGCCGCTGGGAACCCTCATGAAGTTGCTTGAGCCCGTGCCCGCGCTGGGGATGTGCCAGGGACCATTTGCGAGCCGCTGGGACCCCACGCGTGGTTGCTGGGCCCTGTCGTGCGCGCCCGGGTAGCAGCCAGGGAGCATTTGGCGAACCGCTGGGCCCCCGCACAGGGTCGCTGGGGCCTGTGAGCATTCTGGTAAGGTGCCAGGGAAAATTTGGCGAGCCGGTGGGACAGAGCGCGGGGTCGCTGGGCCCCATGCGCGTGCTGGGGAGGCGCCAGGGACCATTTTTCAAGCCTCTGGGACCCCCATGCTGGGCCCCGTGCTGGTAAGGTGCCAGGGACCATTTGGCGAGCTGCTGGGACCCTGTCCAGGGACCATTGCACGAGATGGGGAGGTGCCAGGATCCATTAGGCCAGCCGCTGGAACCCCGCACATGGTTGGGGCCCCGTGCTCGCTCACTGGGGAGGGGCCAGGGACCATTTGGTGAGCTGTTGGGACCCCGTGAGAAATCACTGGGGCCTGTGCACGCTGGGAGTGGATGTGCCAGGGACCATTTGAGAACCGCTGGGACCCTTTGGCAAGCGCTGGGCCCAATGCACGAGATGGGGAGGTGCCAGGATCCATTAGGCCAGCCGCTGGAACCCTCGCGGGGTCACTGGGCCCCGTCCCGCCCCTCACTGGGGAGGGGCCAGGGATCATTTGGCGAGCTGCTGGGACCCTGCTCAGGTTTCTGGGCCCTGTGAGCACTGTGGAAGGGCAAGTGACCATTTGCGAGCCGCTGGGACCCCAGCATGGCTGCTGGGCCCTGTCTGCGTGCGCTGGGGAGGAGCCAGGGACCATTTGGCGAGAGCCGCTGGGACCCCACGCGGCATCGCTGGGCCCCATGAGAGCACTGGGGAAGGGCAAGTGACCATTTGGAGAGCCGCTGGGACCCCAATTTGACAATGTTGCTGGGCCCTGTGCGCATCTGGGTATGAGCCAGGGACCAGTTTAGCGATCCTCTGGGACCTTGTCTTATTGAGGTCGCTGGGGCATGTGGTGATCGCTGGGGAGGTGCCAGGGACCATTTGGGAGCCACTGGGACCCATTTGGGGCGCTGGGCCCCATACGCGCTGGGAGGTGCCAGGCACCATTTGGCGAGCCACTGGGACCCGTGAGAAATCACTGGGGCCTGTGCTGCGCTCTGTGGATGTGCCAGGGACCATTTGGCTTAGCCGCTGGGACCCTGTGTCGTGGTCGCTGGGTCCCGTGCACGCTGAGGATGAGCCAGGGACCATTTGGCCAGCCGCTGGGACCCCTGCGGGGGTCGCTGGGGCCCGTGCATGCACTGGGGATGTGCCAGGGACCATTTGCGAGGTGATGGACCCCGCGGTTGCTGGGCCCTGTGCACGCGCTGGTGAGGAGCCAGGCACCATTTGACGAGCCACTGGGACCCCGTGCAGGATTGCTGGGACCAGTCGCGTGCACTGGGCAGGTACCAGGGACCATTTGGCGAGCCGCTGGGAACCCGCTCGAAGTCACTGGGCCCCGTCTTGGCGTGCTGGGGCAGGGCCAGGCACCATTTGGCGTGCTGCTGGGACCCTCATGGTTGCTGGACCCCGTGCGTGCGCTGGGGGTGGCCAGGGACCATTTGACGAGATGCTGGGACCCCGCTTGGGGTTTCTGGGCCCCGTCGCATTTGCTGGGGCAGGGCCAGGGTCCATTTGGCAAGCTGCTGGGACCCTGCACAGGAAGTCGCTGGACCCTGTGCGCATTCTGGGGAGGAACCAGGGACCATTTGACGAGCCGCTGGGACCCACGCGGGGTCACTGGGGCCCATGCGAGCGTGCTGGGGAGGTGCCAGGGACCATTTGGGAAGCCGCTGGGACATCGCCCTGCGTGCTGGTAGGGGTGCCAGGGACCATTTGGCGAGCTGCTGGGACCCTGTCTTGGGGGGCTGGGCCCCATGCGACGATTTGGAGGTGCCAGGATCCATTACCAGCCGCTGGACCCCTGCGGGGTCACTGGGCCCGCTCACTGGGGAGGTGCCAGGGACCATTTGGTGAGCTGTTGGGACCCGTGAGGGTCACTGGGGCCTGTGCTGCGTGCGCTGGGGATGTGCCAGGGACCATTTGGAGAGCCACTGGGACCCTGTCAAGGGTCGCTGGGCCCAATGCTTCCCCTGGGGAGGTGCCAGGGATCCATTTGGCCAGCCGCTGGGACCCTCAGCGGGGTCACTGGGCCCCGTGCGCTCACTGGGGGAGGGGCCAGGGACCATTTGGCGAGCTGCTGGGACCCCAGCGCCGTCGCTGGGCCCCGTGCGCGCGCTGGGGAGGTGCCAGGGACCATTTGGCGAGCCGCTGGGACCCCGCGCGTGGTTGCTGGGCCCTGTGCGCGCGCTGGGGAGGAGCCAGGGACCATTTGGCGAGCCGGGGGACCCCAGCGGCATCGCTGGGCCCCGTGCGGCACTGGGGAAGGGCCAGGGACCATTTGGCGAGCCTGGGACCCCGTGCGCATGGTTGCTGGGCCCTGTGCGTGCGCTGGGGTAGGAGCCAGGGACCATTTGGCGAGCCTCTGGGACCCGCGGGTCGCTGGGGCATGTGTGATCGCTGGGAGGTGCCAGGGACCATTTGGCGAGCCACTGGGACCCTGCGGCGGGTCGCTGGGCCCCATGCTGCACTGGGAGGTGCCAGGGACCATTTGGCGAGCCACTGGGACCCCGCGCGGGTCACTGGGGTCTGTCGCGCGCACTGGGATGTGCCAGGGACCATTTGGCGAGCCGCTGGGACCCCGTGCGTGGTCGCTGGGTCCCGTGCCAGCGCTGAGGATGAGCCAGGGACCATTTGGCTAGCCGCTGGGACCCGCACGCAAAATCGCTGGGGCCCGTGCATGCACTGGAGATGTGCCAGGGACCATTTGCGAGGTGATGGGACCCCGCGCGCGGTTGCTGGGCCCTGTGCACGCGCTGGTGAGGAGCCAGGGACCATTTGACGAGCCACTTGGACCCCGTGCAGGATCGCTGGGACCAGTGTGCACTGGGCAGGTACCAGGGACCATTTGGCGAGCCGCTGGGAACCCGCTGGGTGAGGGGCGAAGTCGCTGGGCCCCGTGCGCGTGCTGGGGCAGGGCCAGGCACCATTTAGCGTGCTGCTGGGACCCCGCGAGGGGTCGCTGGACCCCGTGCGTGCGCTGGGGAGTGGCCAGGGACCATTTGACGAGACGCTGGGACCCCGCTTGGGGTTTCTGGGCCCCGTGCGCGTGCTGGGGCAGGGCCAGGGTCCATTTGGCAAGCTGCTGGGACCCTCTTGGGTCGCTGGACCCTGTGCGCACGCTGGGGAGGAACCAGGGACCATTTGACGAGCCGCTGGGACCCACGCGGGGTCACTGGGGCCCATGCGAGTGCTTGTGAGGTGCCAGGGACCATTAGGCGAGCCACTGGGACCCCGCGCGTGGTCTCTGGGCCCTGTGTGCATGCTAGGGAGGTGCCAGGGACCTTTTGGGGGAGCCGCTGGGACCCTCGCTTGGTACCTGGGGCCTGTGTGCACGCTCAGGAGGTGCCAGGGATCATTTGGCGAACCTCTGGAACCCCATGCTGGGGCTGGGGCGTTGCTGGGCACTGTGCTGGGGAGGTGCCAGGGACCATTTGTCAAGCCGCTCATTACCCAGCGTGGGGTCGCTGGGCGTAGTGCTTCCCCTGGGTGGGTACCAGAGGTCATTTGGCGAGCCACTCAGACCCCTTGCGGGTCACTGGGCCCCGTCGTGCGCTCTGGGGATGTGCCAGGGACCATTTGGCTGCTGCTGGGACCACCGCTGCGTGGTCGCTGGGTCCAGTGCCCGCTGGGGATGAGCCAGGGACCATTTGGCTAGCCGCTGGGACCCTCACGCAAAGTCGGTGGGGCCTGTGCGGCGTGCTGGGGATGTGCCAGGGACCATTTGGCGAGCCTCTGGGACCCCCAGCGGGTCGCTTCAACCTGTGTGCGTGCTGGGAGGAGCCAGGGACCATTTAGCGAGCTGCTGGGACCCAGCAAGAGGGGTTTCTGGGGCCCATGTGTGCAGCGCTGGTGAGGTGCCAGGGACCATTTGCCGAGCTGCTGGGACCCCCCGCGGGGTCGCTGGGCCACCTTGCTCGTGCTGGGGAGGGGCAAGGGACCATTTGCAAGCTGCTGGGACCCTCTTTCGTGGGTTGCTGGGCCCTGTCGTGCGCCTGGGTAGGTGCCAGGGACCATTTGTGAGCCGCTGGGACCCTGCGCGAGGTCGCTGGGGCCCGTGTGCGCTGGGGAGGTGCCAGGGACCATTTGGTGAGCCTCTGGGACCCCGTGAGGAATCACTGGGGCCCGTGCATGCGCTGGGGATGTGCCAGGGACCATTTGGAGAACCGCTGGGACCCTGTGCGGGTCGCTGGGCCCCATGCACGTGATGGGGAGGTGCCAGGGACCATTTGGCGAGCCTCTGGGACCCTGCGCGGGGTATCTGGGGCCGTGTGCACGCTGCTGGGAGGTGCCAGGGATCATTTTGCGAACCGCTGGGGAGGTTTCTGGTCGCTGGGCCCCATGCGGCGTGCTGGGAGGCCAGGGTCCATTTGGCGAGCTTCTGGGACCTGCGTCGCTGCGTGAGGTCACTGGGCCCTGTGCGTGTGCTGGGGAGGTACCAGGGACCATTGAGCTGGGCCCTGCCACTGGGACCACTGCCATTGCGAGGTCACTGGGGCCCCATGCGATTGCTGGGGGGGTGCCAGGGACAATTTGGCGAGCCGTTGGGACCCTGCTCGGGGACGCTGGGGCCATGCATGCGCTGAGAGGTGTCAGGTACCATTTGGTGAGCCGCTGGGAACCCTCGCGAAGTCGCTGGGGCCCGTGCCTGCGCTGGGGATGTGCCAGGGACCATTTGCGAGCCTCTGGGTCCCCCACTGGGTCGCTGGGCCCTGTGCATGCGCTGGGTGGGGCGTGCCAGGGACCATTTGGAAAGCCAGTCGGACCACATGCGGGTCGCTGGGCCCTGTCTTGTGGGGTATGTGCCAGGGACCATTTGGCGAGCCTCTGGGACCCGTCGTGCGGGTTGCTGGGCCCAGTGCGTGCGCTGGGCAGTTACCAGGGACCATTTGGCGAGCCGCTGGGACCACACGCGGGTATGTCTGGGGCCCTGGGGCGGTGCACGCGCTGGGGAAGTGCCAGGGATCATTTGGTGAACCGCTGGGGCCCTGCTCGGGGTCGCTGGGCCCAGTCTTGCGCAATGGGTATGTGCCAGGGACCATTTGGCGAGCCTCTGGGACCCCTCAGGGGTCGCTGGGCTGAGTGCCTGTGCGCTGGGGGTACCAGGGAACATTTGGCGAGCCGCTGGGAACCAGTTCTGGGTCGCTGGGCCCCATGCATGCACTGGTGAGGTGACAGGGACAATTTGGCTAGCTGCTGGGACCCCGTGTGTGGTCGCTGGGCCCCGCGAGAGTGCTGGGTATGTGCCAGGGACCATTTGGCCAGCCTCTGGGACCCTCTTGCGGGGCCGCTGGGGCCCGTCTGCGTGTGCTGGGGAGGTGCCAGGGACCATTTGGCGAGCCGCTCGGACCACACGCGGGGTCTCTGGGGCCGGTGCCCGCGCTGGGGAAGTGCCAGGGACCATTTGGCGAGCCACTGGGACCCCGCACGTGGTTGATGGGCCCTGTGCGTGCACTGGGTACGAGCCAGGGACTATTTTGTGAGCCTCTGGGACCCTGCGCGAGGTCACTGGGGCCCGTGCGATCACTGGGGAGGTGCCAGGGACCATTTGTGAGCCTCTGGGACCCCGCGCGTGGTTGCTGGGCCCTGTGCGTGCACTGGGTACGAGCCAGGGACTATTTTGCGAGCCGCTGGGACCCCGCGCGGGGTCGCAGAGCCCCGTGGGCGCACTGGGGAAGAGCCAGGTACCATTTGGTGAGCCGCTGGGACCCCGCTAGAAATCGCTGGGGCCCATGCGCGCGCTGGGGATGTGCCAGGGACCATTTGGCGAGCTGTTGGGACCCCGCGCGGGGTCGCTGGGCCTCATGCTTGATTGAGAGGTGTCATGTACCATTTGGCGAGCTGCTGGGAACCCTCGCGAAGTCGCTGGGGCCCGTGCCTGCGCTGGGGATGTGCCAGGGACCATTTGCGAGCCTCTGGGTCCCCACTCGGGGTCGTTGGGCCCTGTGTGCGTGCTGGGTATGTGCCAGGGACCATTTGGTGAGCCTCTGGGACCCCGCGCGGGGTCGCTGGGCCCAATGCGTGTGCTGGGCAGGTACCAGGGACCATTTCGCAGGGCGCTGGGACCCGCTCGGGGACGCTGGGCCCATGCACGCACTGGGGAGGTGCCAGGGACAATTTGACTAGCCTCTGGGACCCCGCACGGGTTTGCTGGGCCCCGCGTGAGCACTGGGTATGTGCCAGGAACCATTTGGCGAGCCTCTAGGACCACTGCGCGAGGTCACTGGGGCCCGTGCGATTGCTGGGGAGGTACCAGGGACAATTTGGCGAGCCGTTGGGACCCTGCTCGGGGACGCTGGGCCTCATGCGCGCGCCTGAGACGTGTCAGGTACCATTTGGTGAGCCGCTGTGAACCCTCGCGAAGTCGCTGGGGCCCGTGCCTGCGCTGGGGAGGTGCCAGGAATCATTTGGCGAGCCACTGGGACCCCGTCTTGGGGTCGCTGGGCCCCTGTCTTGTCACACTGGGTATGTGCCAGGGACCATTTGGAAAGCCAGTCGGACCACACGCGGGGTCGCTGGGCCCTGTGCGCGCGCTGGGTATGTGCCAGGGACCATTTGGCGAGCTGCTGGGTCCCCGCGCGGGGTTGCCGGGCCTCATGCACGTGGTTGAGAGGTGTCAGGTATCATTTGGCGAGCCGCTGGGAACCTGCACAAGATCGCTGGGTCCCGTGCACGCGCTGGGGAGGTGCCAGGGACCATTTCACGAGCTGCTGGGACCCCGCATGGGGTCACTGGGCCCAGTCAAATCTGCGTTGGGGAGGTGCCAGGGACAGTTTGGCGAACCTCTGGGACCTTCGGAGGTCGCATAGGCACGTGTGATCGCTGGGGAGTTGCCAGGGACCATTTGGCGAGCCGCTCGGTCCCCGTGCAGGGTCTCTGGGGCCAGTGTGCACGCTGGGGAGGGGGCAAGTACCATTTCACGAGCCGCTGGGACCCCGCTCGATGTCGCTGGGGCCCGTCCGTGCGCTGGGGATTTCCAGTGACCATTTGGCGAGCTGCTGGGAAACATCACGAAGTCGCTGGGGCCCCGTGCCTGCACTAGGGATGTGCCAGGGACCATTTACGAGTCTCTGGGACACTGTCTTGGGGTCACTGGGCCCAGTGCGTGTGCTTGGGAGATACCAGGGACCATTTAGCGAGCCTCTGGGTCCTCTCGAGGTCACTGGGCCCTGTGCGTGTGCTTGGGAGGTACCAGGGACCATTTTGCAAGCCGCTGGGACATGCGCGGGGTAGCTGGGCCCCGTGCGCTCGCTGGGGATGATCCAGGGACCATTTAGCGAGCCGCTGGGACCCCGCTTGGGGCTGCTGTGGCCCCATGCGCGTGCTGGTAAGGTACCAGGGACCATTTGGCGAGCTGCTGGGTCAACGCGCGGGGTCGCTAGGCCTCATGCGCACGGTTGAGAGGTGTCAGGTACCTTTTGGCGAGCCACTGGGAACCTGCACGAGATCGCTGGGGCCCATGCACGCGCTGGGGATGTGCCAGGGACCATTTGGCGAGCTGTTGGGACCCCGCATGGGGTCACTGGGCCCAGTGCGTGCGTTGGGGAGGTGCCAGGGACAGTTTGGCGAACCTCTGGGACCTTGCGCGAGGTCGCTGGGGCACGTGTGATCGCTGTGGAGGTGCCAGGGACCATTTGGCGAGCCGCTCGGTCCCCGCGCAGGGTCTCTGGGGCCGGTGTGCACGCTTGGGAGGGGGCGGGTACCATTTCACGAGCCGCTGGGACCCCGCTCGAAGTCGCTGGGGCCCGTCCGCGCGCTGGGGATGTCCCAGGGACCATTTGGCGAGCCTCTTGGTCGCTGCGTGAGGTCACTGGGCCCTGTGCGTGTGCTTAGGAGGTACCAGGGACCATTGAGCGAGCCACTGGGGCACCGCTCGGGGTCGCCGTGCCCCGTGCGCGCAATGGGTATGTGCCAGGGACCATTTGGCGAGCCTCTGGGACCACGTGCGGGGTCGCTGGGCTGAGTGCGTGCGCTGGGTAGGTACCAGGGAACATTTGGCGAGCCGCTGGGAACCAGTTCGGGGTCGCTGGGCCCCATGCATGCAGTGGTGAGGTGACAGGGACAATTTGGCTAGCCGCTGGGACCCCGTGCGTGGTCGCTGGGTCCCGCGAGAGTGCTGGGTATGTGCCAGGGACCATTTGGCCAGCCTCTGGGACCCTGCGCGAAGCCGCTGGGGCATGTGCGATCGCTGGGGAGGTGCCAGGGACGATTTGGCGAGCCACTCGGACCACCAGTTGGGGGTCTCTGGGCCCGGTGCCCGCTGGGGGAAGTGCCAGGGACCATTCGGTGAGCCACTGGGACCCCGCGCGTGGTTGATGGGCCCTGTGCGTGCACTGGATACGAGCCAGGGACTATTTTGTGAGCCTCTGGGACCCTGCGCGAGGTCGCAGGGGCCCGTGCGATCGCTGGGGAGTTGCCAGGGACCATTTGTGAGCCTCTGGGACCCCGCGCGTGGTTGCTGGGCCCTGTGCGTGCACTTGGTATGAGCCAGGGACTATTTTTGCGAGCCGCTGGGACCCCGCGGGGTCGGTCAGAGCCCCGTGGGCGCACTGGGGAAGAGCCAGGTACCATTTGGTGAGCCGCTGGGACCCCGCTAGAAATCGCTGGGGCCCATGCGCGCGCTGGGGATGTGCCAGGGACCATTTGGCGAGCTGTTGGGACCCCGCGCGGGGTCGCTGGGCCTCATGCAAGCGGTTGAGAGGTGTCATGTACCATTTGGCGAGCTGCTGGGAACCCTCGCGAAGTCGCTGGGGCCCGTGCCTGCGCTGGGAATGTGCCAGGGACCATTTGCGAGCCTCTGGGTCCCCACTCGGGGTCGCTGGGCCCTGTGTGCGTGCTGGGTATGTGCCAGGGACCTTTTGGTGAGCCTCTGGGACCCCGCGCGGGGTCGCTGGGCCCAATGCGTGCCTGCTGGGCAGGTACCAGGGACCATTTGGCGAGCCGCTGGGACCCCACGGGGGCCTTCGGCCCATGCATGCGCTGGGGAGGTGCCAGGGACAATTTGGCTAGCCTCTGGGACCCCCTGCGTGTTTGCTGGGCCCTGTGCGTGCACTGGGTACGAGCCAGGGACAATTTTGCGATCCGCTGGGACCTCAGGCGGGGTCGCGAGAGCCCCGTCTTGGCGCACTGGGGAGGAGCCAGGTACCATTTGGTGAGCCGCTGGTAGCCGGCTAGAAGTCGCTGGGGCCGTCCGGCGCTGGGGATGTCCCAGGGACCATTTACGAGCCTCTGGGACACTGCGCGGGTCACTGGTTCCAGTGCGTGTGCTTGGGAGGTAACAGGGACCATTTGGCGAGCCGCTGGGTCCCCCCTCCGGTCGCTGGGCTCCGTCTTGGCGCGCTGGGGATGTGCCAGGGACCATTTGCCGAGGCAGCTGGGACCCCACGCCAAAAGTCGATGGGGTGCTTGCGCCGCTGGGGATATGTCAGGGACCATTTGGCGAGCTTCTGGGAACCTGCACGAGACCGCTGGGGCCCGTGCCGCAGCTGGGGGAGGTGCCAGGGACCATTTGGCGAGCCTCTGGGACCCTGCGCGAGGTCGCTGGGCCCCATGCGCGCTCTGGGGATGGGCCAGGAACCATTTGGCGAGCCTCTGGGACCACTGCGCGAGGTCACTGGGGCCCGTCTGCGATTGCTGGGGAGGTGCCAGGGACAATTTGGCGAGCCGTTGGGACCCTGCTCGGGAGGCGCTGGGCCTCATCTTGCGCGCCTGAGAGGTGTCAGGTACCATTTGGTGAGCCGCTGGGAACCCTCGCGAAGTCGCTGGGGCCCATGCCTGCGCTGGGGAGGTGCCAGGGATCATTTGGCGAGCCACTGGGACCCCGTGCGGGGTCGCTGGGCCCTGTGCGCGCGCTGGGTATGTGCCAGGGACCATTTGGACAGCCAGTCGGACCACACGCGGGGTTGCTGGGCCCTGTCTTGTGGCTGGGTATGTGCCAGGGACCATTTGGCGAGCCTCTGGGACCCCGTGCGGGGTTGCTGGTCCCAGTGCGTGCGCTGGGCAGGTACCAGGGACCATTTCGCAGGGCGCTGGGACCCCGCTCGGGGATGCTGGGCCCATGCACGCGCTGGGTATGTGCCAGGAACCATTTGGCGAGCCTCTAGGACCACTGCGCGAGGTCACTGGGGCCCGTGCGATTGCTGGGGAGGTGCCAGGGACAATTTGGCGAGCCGTTGGGACCCTGCTCGGAGACGCTGGGCCTCATCTTGCGCGCCTGAGAGGTGTCAGGTACCATTTGGTGAGCCGCTGGGAACCCTCGCGAAGTCGCTGGGGCCCATGCCTGCGCTGGGGAGGTGCCAGGGATCATTTGGCGAGCCACTGGGACCCCGTGCGGGGTCGCTGGGCCCTGTGGCTGGGTATGTGCCAGGGACCATTTGGACAGCCAGTCGGACCACCACGCGGGGTTGCTGGGCCCCTGTCTTGCGCGCTGGGTATGTGCCAGGGACCATTTGGCGAGCCTCTGGGACCCCGTCTTGGTTGCTGGTCCCAGTCGTGCGCTGGGCAGGTACCATGGACCATTTGGCGAGCCGCTCGGACCACACGCGGGGTATCTGGGGCGGTGCACGCTGGGGAGGTGCCAGGGATCATTTGGCGAGCCGCTGGGACCCCGTGCTTGGGGTCACTGGGTCCCATGCCCACACGGGAGGGTTAAGAGACCATTTAGCGGCTGGGGACCCCGCTCGGGGTTGCTGTGGCCTGTGCGCACGCTGGTAAGGTGACAGGGACCATTTGGCGAGCTGCTGGGACCCCGTGCGGGGTCGCTGGGCCCCGTGCACGGACTGGTGAGGGGCAAGGGACCATTTGCGAGCCGCTGGGACCCGCGCGTTTTTGCTGGGCCCTGTGCGTGCTCTGGGTAGGAGCCAGGGACCATTTGGCGAGCTGCTAGGACCCCGCACGAGGTCGCAGAGCCCCGAGCGTGCACTGGGGAGGAGCCAGGTACCATTTGTTGAGCCATTGGGATCCCGCGAGAAATCACTGGGGCCCATGCGCGCACTGGGGATGTGCCAGGGACCATTTGGCGAGCCGGTGGGACCCAGCGGGGTCGCTGGGCCCCCCATCTTGCGATTGGGAGTTGCCCCCATTTGGCGAGCCGCAGGGCCCCGTTTGCCAGGCCAGGTACCATTTGGCGAGCCACTGGGAACCCTCGCGAAGTTGCTGGGGCCCGTGCCCGTGCTGGGGATTTGCCAGGGACCATTTGCGAGCTGCTGGGACCCCGCGTGGTTGCTGTGACCTGTGTGTGTGCTGGGTAGGAGCCAGGGACCATTTGGCGAGCCGCTGGGACCCCACACAGTGTTGCCGGGGACCCGTCGCGTGCTGGTAAGTTCCCAGGGACCATTTGATGAGCCGCTGGGACACGCGCGGGGTATCTGGGCCCCGTGCGCTCGCTGGGGCCCGTGCGCAGTGGGGATGTGCCAGGGACCATTTAGCGAGCCTCTGGGACACTGCGTGAGGTCACTGGGCGAAGTGCGTGCACTTGGGAGGTACCAGGGACAATTGGCGAACCGCCCGGTCCACGCGCAGGGTCTCTGGGGCCGGTGTGCACGCTGGAGAGGTGCCAGGGGTCATTCGGCGAGCTGCTGGGACCCCGCGCGGGGTCGCTGGGCCCCATGCGCGCGCTGGGGAGGTGCCAGGGACAATTTGTTGAGCTGCTGGGAACCCGCGCAAAATCGCTGGGTCCAGTGCCCGCGCTGGGGATGAGCCAGGGACCATTCAGCTAGCCGCTGGGACCCTCACGCAAAGTCGCTGGGGACGGTGCGCGTGCTGGGGATGTGCCAGGGACCATTTGGCGAGCCTCGGGGACCCGCGCGGGGTCGCTGCGCCCTGTGCGCGTGCTGGGGAGGGGCCAGGGACCATTTAGCGAGCCTCTGGGACCCCGCGTGGGGTTTGCTGGGCCCAGTGCGTGTGCTGGGCAGGTACCAGGGACCATTTTGCATGGCGCTGGGACCCCGCTCGGGGACGCTGGGCCCATGCACGCGCTGGGTATGTGCCAGGAACCATTTGGCGAGCCTCTAGGACCACTCTTGGCGAGGTCACTGGGGCCCGTGTGATTGCTGGGGAGTTGCCAGGGACAATTTGGCGAGCTGTTGGGACCCTGCTCGGGGACGCTGGGCCTCATGCGCGCGCCTGAGAGGTGTCAGGTACCATTTGGTGAGCCGCTGGGAACCCTCGCGAAGTCGCTGGGGCCCGTGCCTGCGCTGGGGAGGTGCCAGGGACCATTAGGAAAGCCAGTCAGACCACACGCGGGGTCGCTGGGCCCTGTGCACGCGCTGGGGAGGTGCCAGGGACTATTTGGTGAGCTGCTGGGAACCCGCGCCCAAATCGCTGGGTCCAGTGCCCGCGCTGGGGATGAGCCAGGGACAATTCGGCTGGCCGCTGGGACCCTCACGCCAAAGTCGCTGGGGGCGGTGCGGTGTGCTGGGGATGTGCCAGGGACCATTTGGCGAGCCTCTGGGACCCGTCTTGGTCGCTGCGCCCTGCGCGTGCTGGTGAGTGCCAGGGACCATTTAGCGAGCCGCTGGGACCCCACTTGGGGTTGCTGTGGCCCCATCTTGGCGTGCTGGTAAGGTACCAGGGACCATTTGGTGAGCTGCTGGGTCCCCCCGCGGGGTCGCTAGGCCCTCATCTTGTGGTTGAGAGGTGTCAGGTACCATTTGGCGAGCCGCTGGGAACCTGCACAAGATCGCTGGGGCCCGTCGGCGTGCTGGGGAGGTGCCAGGGACTATTTGGTGAGCTGCTGGGAACCCGCGCAGTGTGGAGTAGTGGTTGGGGCTCTGGACTCTTGACCGGAGGGTGGTTCAATCCCTTGTGGGGACACTGCTGCTGTACCCTTGAGCAAGGTACTTTACCTAGATTGCTCCAGTAAAAAAACCCAACTGTATAAATGGGTAATTGTATGTAAAAATAACGTGATATCTTGTAACAATTGTAAGTCACCCTGGATAAGGGCATCTGCTAAGAAATAAATAAATAAAATCGCTGGGGCCCGTGCAGCCGCTGGGGAGGTGCCAGGGACCATTTCCTGAGCTGCTGGGACCCGCATGGGGTCACTGGGCCAATGCGTGCGTTGGGGAGGTGCCAGGGACCATTTGGCGAACTTCTGGGACCTTCTTGCGAGGTCGCTGGGGCACGTGTGATCGCTGTGGAGGTGCCAGGGACCATTTGGCGAGCCGCTCGGTCCCCGCGCAGGGTCTCTGGGGCCGGTGTGCACGCTTGGGAGGGGCAGTACAATTTCACGAGGGCTGGGACCCCCGCTCCGAAGTCGCTGGGGCCCGTCCGCGCGCTGGGGATGTCCCAGGGACCATTTGGCGAGCTTCTGGGTCACTGCGCGAGGTCACTGGGCCCTGTGCGTGTGCTTAGGAGGTACCAGGGACCATTGAGCGAGCCACTGGGGCCCCGCCAATCGCTGTGCCCTGTCTTGGCGCAATGGGTATGTGCCAGGGACCATTTGGCGAGCCTCTGGGACCACGTGTGGGGTCGCTGGGCCCCATGCATGCAGTGGTGAGGTGACAGGGACAATTTGGCTAGCCGCTGGGACCCCGCTCGTGGTCGCTGGGCCCCGCGAGAGTGCTGGGTATGTGCCAGGGACCATTTGGCCAGCCTCTGGGACCCTCTTGCGAAGCCCGCTGGGGCCCGTCTTGATCGCTGGGAGGTGCCAGGGACGATTTGGCGAGCCGCTCGGACCACCGCTTTCTGGGTCTCTGGGGCGGTGCCCGCTGGGGAAGTGCCAGGGACCATTTGGCGAGCCACTGGGACCCCGCGCGTGGTTGATGGGCCCTGTGCGTGCACTGGGTACGAGCCAGGGACTATTTTGTGAGCCTCTGGGACCCCGCGCGTGGTTACTGGGCCCTGTGTGTGCACTGGGTACGAGCCAGGGACTATTTTTGCGAGCCGCTGGGACCCCACAGCGTCGCTGAGGAACCCGTGGGCGCACTGGGGAAAGCCAGGTACCATTTGGTGAGCAGCTGGGACCCCGCTAGATCGCTGGGGCCCATGCCTGTGCTGGGGATGTGCCAGGGACCATTTGGCGAGCTGTTGGGACCTCAGCACATGGCACGGTCGCTGGGCCTCATGCACGCGGTTGAGAGGGGTGTAACATTTGGCATGCTGGGACCATTTCACCCGTGCCGCGCTGGGGATGTGCCAGGGACCATTTCACGAGCCGCTGGGTCCCCGCTGGGCCCATGTGCGTTGGGGATGTGCCAGGGACCATTTGCCGAGGCAGCTGGGACCCCGCGCCAAAGTCGATGGGGCGCTGCCTTGCGCTGGGGATGTCAGGGACCATTTGGCGAGCTTCTGGGAACCTGCACAAGATCGCTGGGGCCCGTGCACGCGCTGGGGAGGTGCCAGGGATCATTTGGCGAGCCTCTGGGACCCCGCGTGGGGTTTGCTGGGCCTAGTGCGTGTGCTGGGCAGGTACCAGGGACCATTTCGCAGGGCGCTGGGACCCCGCTCAGGGATGCTGGGCCCATGCACGCGGGGGGAGGTGCCAGGGACAATTTGGCTAGCCTCTGGGACCCCTTGCTGGGCCCAGGTTTTAAGCTGGGCCCAGCGTGAGCACTGGGTATGTGCTAGGAACCATTTGGTGAGCCGCTGGGAACCCTCACAATTCTCTGCGAAGTCGCTGGGGCCCGTGCCTGCGCTGGGGAGGTGCCAGGGATCATTTGGCGAGCCACTGGGACCCGTCTTGGGGTCGCTGGGCCCTGTCTTGGCGCTGGGTATGTGCCAGGGACCATTTGGAAATTCCAGTCGGACCACACTTGGATATATTGTGCTAAAACGGTGAGTCGCTGGGCCCTGTCCTTGCCTGCGCTGGGTATGTGCCAGGGACCATTTGGCGAGCCTCTGGGACCCCGTCTTGGGGTTGCTGGGCCCAGTGCGTGCGCTGGGCAGGTTCCAGGGACCATTTGGCGAGCCGCTCGGACCACACGCGGGGTATCTGGGGCCGGTGCACGCGCTGGGGAGGTGCCAGGGATCATTTGGCGAGCCGCTGGGACCCCGCTCGGGGTTGCTGTGGCCTGTCTTGCGCTGGTAAGGTGATAGGGACCATTTGGCGAGCTGCTGGGACCCTGTCTTGGGGTCGCTGGGCCCCGTGCACACACTGGTGAGGGGCAAGGGACCATTTGCGAGCCGCTGGGACCCACGCGTTTTTGCTGGGCCCTGTGCGTGCACTGGGTAGGAGCCAGGGACCATTTGGCGAGCTGCTAGGACCCCTGCAGTCGCAGAGCCCCGGCGCACTGGGGAGGAGCCAGGTACCATTTGGTGAGCCATTGGGACCCCGTGAAAATCACTGGGGCCCGTGGCGCGCACTGGGGATGTGCCAGGGACCATTTGGCGAGCGGTGGGACCCAGCGGGGTCGCTGGGCCCCATCTTGCGCTTAGGAGGTGCCAGGGACCATTTGGCGAGCCGCGGGGCCCGTCAGGCTTGCTAGGGCGGAGCCAGGTACCATTGGCGAGCCACTGGGAACCCTCGCGCAAGTTGCTGGGGCCCGTGCCGTGCTGGGGGATTTGCCAGGGACCATTTGCTAGCTGCTGGGACCCCGCACGTGGTTGCTGTGACCTGTGTGTGTGCTGGGTAGGAGCCAGGGACCATTTGGCGAGCCGCTGGGACCCCACACAGTGTTGCTGGGGACCGTGTCGTGCTGGTAAGTTCCCAGGGACCATTTGACGAGCCGCTGGGACAGCGGGGTATCTGGGCCCGTCGCTCGCTGGGCCCGTCTTTAATGGGGATGTGCCAGGGACCATTTGGCGAGCCTCTGGGACACTGCGAGGTCACTGGACGAAGTGCGTGCATGGGAGGTACCAGGGACATTTGGCGAACCGCCCGGTCCCAGCGGGGTCTCTGGGACCGGTGTGCACGCTTGGGAGGGGTTGTGTACCATTTCACGAGCCGCTGGGACCCCGCTCGAAGTCGCTGGTGCCCGTCCACGCGCTGGGGATGTCCCAGGGACCATTTGGCGAGCTTCTGAGTCACTGCGCGAGGTCACTGGGCCCTGTGCGTGTGCTTAGGAGGTGCCAGGGACCATTGAGCAAGCCACTGGGGCCCTTTCGGGGTCGCTGTACCCCCGTCTTGTACAATGGGTATGTGCCAGGGACCATTTGGCGAGCCTCTGGGACCACGTGTGTGGTCGCTGGGCTGAGTGCGTGCGCTGGGTAGGTGCCAGGGAACATTTGGCGAGCCGCTGGGAACCAGTTCGGGGTCGCTGGGCCCCATGCATGCACTGGTGAGGTGACAGGGACAATTTGGCTAGCCGCTGGGACCCCGCGTGGTCGCTGGGCCTTGAGAGTGCTGGGTATGTGCCAGGGACCATTTGGCCAGCCTCTGGGACCCTGCGCGAAGCCGCTGGGGCCCGAGGGATCGCTGGGGAGGTGCCAGGGACGATTTGGCGAGCCTCTGGGACCCCGCGCGAGGTCGCTGGGGCCTGTGTGTGCACTGGGTACGAGCCAGGGACTATTTTGCGAGCCGCTGGGACCCCGCGCGGGGTCGCAGAGCCCCGTGGGCGCACTGGGGAAGAGCCAGGTACCATTTGGTGAGCCACTGGGACCCCGCTAGAAATCGCTGGGGCCCATGTGCGCGCTGGGGATGTGCCAGGGACCATTTGGCGAGCCGTTGGGACCCCGCGCGGGGTCGCTGGGCCTCATGCGCGCGGTTGAGAGGTGTCATGTACCATTTGGCGAGCTGCTGGGAACCCTCGCGAAGTCGCTGGGGCCCGTGCCCGCTGGGGATGTGCCAGGGACCATTTGCGAGCCTCTGGGTCCCCCACTTTCGAGGTCGCTGGGCCCTGTGTGCCTGCTGGGTATGTGCCATGGACCATTTGGCGAGCCTCTGGGACCCCGCACGGGGACGCTGGGCCCATGCACGTGCTGGGGAGGTGCCAGGGACAATTTGGCTAGCCTCTGGGACCCTGAGCGTGGTTGCTGGGCCCTGTCGTGCACTGGGTACGAGCCAGGGACAATTTTGCGATCCGCTGGGACCTCCAGGTCGCAGAGCCCGTCTTGGCGCACTGGGGAGGAGCCAGGTACCATTTGGTGAGCAGCTGAGAGTCACTGGGGAGGCCCGTCCTGGCGTGGGGATGTCCCAGGGACCATTCACCTCTGGGACACTCGATCCTGGGCCCAGTCTGTGGGGGATGTCCCAGGGACCATTTGGCGAGCCTCTGGGACACTGCGGCGAGGTCACTGGGCCCAGTGCGGGGATGTGCTTGGGACCATTTGCCCGACCAGGGACCATTTGGGGGAGCAGCTGGGTCCCCACCATTTGGTCGCTGGGTTCGATCGCTGGGGCCTGTGCTGGGGATGTGCCAGGGACCATTTGCCGAGGCAGCTGGGACCCCAGCGCAAAGTCGATGGAGGCGCTTTGGGCGCTGGGGATATGTCAGGGACCATTTGGCGAGCTTCTGGGAACCTGCTGCACGAGATTGCTGGGGCCCGTGCACGCGCTGGGGAGGTGCCAGGGACCATTTGGCGAGCCTCTGGGACCCAGCGTGGGGTTGCTGGGCCCAGTGCGTGTGCTGGGCAGGTACCAGGGACCATTTGCATGGCGCTGGGACCCCCCTCGGGGCGCTGGGCCCATGCACGCTGGGTATGTGCCAGGAACCATTTGGCGAGCCTCTGGGACCACTGCGCGAGGTCACTGGGGCCCGTGTGATTGCTGGGGAGTTGCCAGGGGACAATTTGGCGAGCTGTTGGGACCCTGCTCGGGGACGCTGGGCCTCATGCGCGCGCCTGAGAGGTGTCAGGTACCATTTGGTGAGCCGCTGGGAACCCTCGCGAAGTCGCTGGGGCCCGTGCCTGCGCTGGGGAGGTGCCAGGGACCATTAGGAAAGCCAGTCAGACCACACGCGGGGTCGCTGGGCCCTGTGCACGCGCTGGGGAGGTGCCAGGGACTATTTGGTGAGCTGCTGGGAACCAGCAAAAATCGCTGGGTCCAGTGCCAGCGCTGGGGATGAGCCAGGGACAATTCGGCTAGCCGCTGGGACCCTCACGCAAAGTCGCTGGGGACGGTGCGCGTGCTGGGGATGTGCCAGGGACCATTTGGCGAGCCTCTGGGACCCAGCAGCAGTCGCTGCCCCCTGTCTTGGCGTGCTGGTGAGTGCCAGGGACCATTTAGCGAGCCGCTGGGACCCCACTTGGGGTTGCTGTGGCCCCATCTTGGTGCTGGTAAGTGCCAGGGACCATTTGGTGAGCTGCTGGGTCCCCGCGCGGGGTCGCTAGGCCTCATGCGCGCGGTTGAGAGGTGTCAGGTACCATTTGGCGAGCCGCTGGGAACCTGCACAAGATCGCTGGGGCCCGTGCGCATGCTGGGGAGGTGCCAGGGACTATTTGGTGAGCTGCTGGGAACCCGCGCAGTGTGGAGTAGTGGTTAGGGCTCTGGACTCTTGACCGGAGGGTCGTGGGTTCAATCCCTTGTGGGGGACACTGCTGCTGTACCCTTGAGCAAGGTACTTTACCTAGATTGCTCCAGTAAAAAAACCCAACTGTATAAATGGGTAATTGTATGTAAAAATAACGTGATATCTTGTAACAATTGTAAGTCACCCTGGATAAGGGCATCTGCTAAGAAATAAATAAATAAAATCGCTGGGGCCCGTGCACGCTGCTGGGGAGGTGCCAGGGACCATTTCACGAGCTGCTGGGACCCCGCATGGGGTCACTGGGCCCAGTGCGTGCGTTGGGGAGGTGCCAGGGACCATTTGCGAGCCGCTGGGACCTTGCGCGAGGTCGCTGGGGCACGTGTGATCGCTGGGGAGGTGCCAGGGACCGTTTGGCGAGCCGCTGGAATCCACGCGAAGTCGCTGAGGCCCTTGCGCGTGCTGGGAAGGTGCCAGGGACCATTTGGCGAGTTGCTTGGATCCCTCGCGGGGTCTCTGGGGCCTGTGTGCGAACTGGGTAGGTGCCAGGGATCATTTGGTGAGCCGCTGGGACCCTTGCGCCAGGGATCTGGGTATGGCCCGTCCATTTGGCAAGACCCTGGGACCCTTTGGGGACTGGCAAGCCGCTGGGACCCCTGCGATCGCTCTGGGGGTGCCAGGGACCATTTGGCGAGCCGCTGGGACCCACGCGGGGTCGCTGGGCCCCGTGCGCTTGCTGGGGAGGGGCCAGGGACCATTTGGCGACCTCTGGGACCCCTGGGTCGCTGGGTCGCTGGGACCGAGGTGATGCCAGGGACGTGCGCTGGGGAGAGGGGCCAGGACCATTTGGCGAGCCTCCGGGACCCCATGCAATGTCGCTGGGGGCCATGCGTGCGCTGGGGATGGGCCAGGGTCCATTTGGCGAGCCTCTGGGACCCAGCGGTGTCGTTGGGCCCGTCGCGTGCTGGGGAGGTGCCAGGTGACATTTAGGCGAGCCGGGGAACCATCTTGAAGTTGCTGGGCCTCAGGCGCATGCTGGGAAGGGGACAGGGAGCATTTGGCAAGCCGCTGGCACCCCCACGAGGTCGCTGGGCCCGTTAAGTGCTGAGGAGGTACCAGGGACCATTTGGCGACCGCTGGGAACCTCTTGGCGGGGTCTCTGGGGCCCGTGTGCATGCTGGATAGGTGCCAGGGATCATTTGGCGAGCTGCTGGGACTCCATGCAGGGCCACTGGGCCCTGTGTGTGCTGGGGGGAGCCAGGGACCATTTGGCACAGCCCATGGGACCCAGAGAAGGGTGCTGGGTCTCCCGCGCAAACTGGGGAGGAGCCAGGTAGCATTTGACGAGCCTCCGGGACCCCTTGTCGCTGGGGCCAGTGCGCGCGCTGGGGACGTGCCTGGGACCATTTGGCGAGCCCTGGTGCCCCTCTGGTCACTGGGCCCCATCGCGCTCGCTGTGGATGTGCCAGGGACCATTGGCTAGCCGCTGGGACCCCGTGCGTTGTCTCTGGGTCCCGTGCCCCAGGATGAGCCAGGTATCATTTGGCGAGACGCTGGGAACTCGCACAAAGTCGCTGGGCCGTTGGCGCTGGGGATTTGCCAGGGACCCTGGGGGGACAGGGACCCTGCGGTCGCTGGGGCCCGTGTGATCGCTGGGAGGTGCCAGGGACCATTTGGCGATTTATCTGTTCCATGCACAGGGTCTCTGGGGCCAGTGTGCCCACTGGGGAGGTGCCAGGGATCATTTGGCTGATCCGCTGGGACCCCTCATGGCGGCCGCTGGAACCCCCTCACTGCGCCCTGGGGGTGCCAGGGACCATTTGTGGGCCGCTGGGACCAACGTCTGGTCGCTGGGTCCGTGCATGCGCAGGGGATGAGCCAGGGACCATTCGGCCGCCGCTGGGACCCCACGCAAAGTCGCTGGGGCCTGTGCGGTGCTGGGGAGGTGCCAGGGACCATTTGGCGAGCCTCTGGGACCCAGCGAAGGGTCGCTGGGCCCGTGCGTGCTCTGGGGAGGGGCAAGGGACCATTTATGAGCCTGCTGGGAGCCAGCGTGGTTGCTGGGCCCTGTGCGTGCTCTGGGTAGGAGCCAGGGACCATTTGGTGAGCCGCTAGGACCCCGCGCGAGGTCGCAGGGTCCTGAGCGCACTGGGGAGGAGCCAGGTACCATTTGGTGAGCCACAACCCCGCAAGAAATCACTGGGTCCGTCATGCACGCTGGGGATGTGCCAGGGACCATTTGGCCCCCATGCAGGGTCGCTGTGCCCCGTGCTTGGGAGGTGCAAGGGACCATGTGGCGAGCCGCAGGGACACTGCGCGAGGTCACTGGGCCCAGAGCGTGCGCTTGCTGGGAGTTACCAGGGAACATTTGAGAACCGCTGGGACCCCGTGGGGTCGCTGGGCCCCATGGGATGGGGAGGTGCCAGGTTCCATTAGGCCAGCCGCTGGAACCCGTGCAGGGTCACTGGGGGCCGTGCACTCGCTGGGGAGGGCCAGGGACAATTTCATGAGCCGCTGGGACACTCTTGGCGAGCTCACTGGGCCCAGTGCGTGTGCTTGGGAGGTACCAGGGACCATTTTGCGAGCCGCTGGGTCCCGACCGAGTCGCTGGGCCCCATGGCGCCCGCTGGGGTGGTGCCAGGGACCATTTGGCGAGCTGCTGGGACCCAGCAAAGTCGCTGGGCCCCATCGCGTTGGGGATGCCAGGGACCATTTGGCGAGACGCTGGGACCCCGCGTGGTTGCTGGGCCCTGTCGTGCGCTGGGTGCGATCCAGGGACAATTTGGCGAGCCGCTTGGACCCCATGCCGGGTTACAGAGCCCGTGTGCGTGCTGAGGAGGAGTCACGTACCATTTGGTGATCCACTGGGACCCGCTAAAATCGCTGGGGCCCGTGCGCGCTGCTGGGATGTGCCAGGGACCATTTAGCGAGCTGCTGGGACCCGCATTTGGTCACTGGGCCCAGTGCGTGCGTTGGGTGCCAGGGACAGTTTAGCTGAACTCTGGGACCCTCTTGGCGATCGCTGGGGCCGAGTGTGATCTGGGGAGGGGGGCAGGTACCATTTCAAGCTGCTGGGACCCCACTCGCAGGGGTCACTGGGCCCGTCCGCGCACTGGGGGAGGTGCCCATTACCAGTTGGGGACCCGCTGGGGTCCATGCGCATCCTGGCGATGTGCCAGTTACCAATTGGCAAGGCTCTGGGACCCTGCGCTGGGTCGCTGGGCCCAGTGCTTGTGCCGAGATGTACCAGGGACCATTGGGCGAGCCTGGGACTCCGTCTTGCAGTCGCTGGGGACCTTTGTGATCGCTGGGGATGTGCAAGGGACCATTTGGGGTCGCTGGGCCCCGTGTGCATGCTGGGGAGGGCAAGGGACCATTTGGCAAGCTGCTGGGACCCCTAAGCGATGTTTTTTGGGCCTGGGCGCATGATGGGGATATGCCAGGGATCATTTGCGAGCCACTTGGACCCGTGCGAAGTTGCTGGAGCCCATGTGCATGCGGTGGGGATGTGCCAGGGACCATTTACGACCCAATGGGACTCCACGCCTGCTAGCTGGGGTCCGTGCGGGTGCTGGGGATGTACCAGGGGCCATTTGGCGAGCCGCTGGGCCCAGTGGGGTGCGATGGGGAGGTGCTGGGACGATTTTGCGAGCTGCTGGGACCCCTTGCGTGGTCGCTGGGGCTCTTGCGCACGCTGGGGTCGTGCCAGGGACCATTCTGTGAGCTGCTGGGACCCCAGCGCTGGGTCGCTGGGCCCGTGGGCGCATTGGGGAGGTGCCAGGGATCATTTGGGGAGCCTCTGGGACCCGCAAAAATCACTGGGGTCCTGTCTCGTGCTGGGGATGTGCCAGGACCATTTGCTGCTGGGACCCACCCGGGGTCTGGACCCCCGCTCTGGGCGTGCTGGGGACCATTTTTGCTAGCCGCTGGGACCCGCGTGGTGGTCGCTGGGTCCCGACCAGCGCTGGGGACTGACAAGGGACCATTGGCGGAACCGCTGGGACCCCTTGCGGGGTCGCTGGGGCCCGTCTTGGCGATGCTGGTAGGTGCCAAGGACCATTGAGCCACTGGGACTCTGTCGCGGGGTCAATGGGCCCGTCGCACCTGAGGAGGTGCCAGGGACCATTCGGCGAGCTGTTTGGACCCTGTCTTGGTCGATAAGGTCCATGCGCACTCTGGGGATGTGCCAGGACCATTTGCAGTACCGCTGGGACCACACAGCGTGGTAGCTGGGCCCTGTGCGTGCGCTGGATAGGTGCCTGGGACAATTTGCCGAGCTGCTCCCTGACCCTGCGGGTGGCTGGGGGCCGATGGCAGTGCTGAGAGGAGCCAGTTACCATTTGGCGAGCCACTGGGACCCCGTCTCTTGGAGATTAGGCCCTGTGCGGCGATGCTGGGGGAGGTGCCAGGGACCATTTGGTGAGCCGCTGCCCATACTAAAATATATATATTTTAAATATATTTTTGTAAACATATTATTCATGTTAAACTCATAGTCTTTGGGAATGATAAAATATATGGAAAAATATATATATTATGTATGTAACGTTATATAAAATATATTTAACATATTACAAAATTGGCCCATTTTTCATCATATGGAAATATATTTAAATGTATTTGCTTAAACATATTTTAAAATATTGTCCATGTGTTTTTTAGAAATGTATTATTCAATATATTTTACTCTCTGTCTCCGCCCGCTACTCCACTACTCCGCTCGCTTCACTGGCTCCCGATCACCGCTGCGCATCCAGTTCAAGACTCTTGTACTAGCCTACAGATGCCTTGACCAGACTGCACCCAGCTACCTCAGACCCTCATCTCTACCTACACCCCCACTCGACCTCTCCGCTCCGCCTGCACTAGAAGACTGGCTCTACCTCCGTTCGCTCCCCTGCCTCAGAGCCGCTCCTTCTCCACCCTTGTTCCGCAGTGGTGGAATGACTTATCCTACAGATGTCAGGACTGCCCAGTCCCTGACCACATTCAGCGCCTCCTTAAGACTCCCCTCTTCAAACAGCACCTGTAGAACTCCTCTGTTTGTATCCTGGGACACACTATCACCCTTCATTTCAATCTTTATTTGCTCCCTCTGCCCCCTATTTTACTGCATTTAATCCTGTACTTCCCAGAATACTGTAATCTGCCAAATGTTTAACCTGGTATTTTGTATTTAATCATATCTGATGTAACTATCACACTATTTAATCATATCCTGATGTATGTCACTATTATCTGCTGTGTTATTGGTTGTGGTTTGTCACATGAACAAAAATTATTGTATTTCTTGCTCTTATTGTATTACTTGTATTGTAACACTTGAAATGTATTTTCTTTCTGATTGTAAGTCGCCCTGGATAAGGCGTCTGCTAAAAATAAATAATAATAATAATAATAATTTGGTGACCACTGGGACCCGCGCTGGTTGCTGGGCCCAGTGCCGATGCTGGGGAGGTGCCAGGGGAGCATTTGGCAAGTCGCTGGGAACCTGCGAGATAAGCTGAGGAGCCCGTTGCATGCGCTGGGGGGAGTACCAGGGGACAGTTTGGCTAGCCCTCTGGGACCCCTGCCTTGAGGTCGCTGAGACGCGTGTGTCGCTGGGGGAGGGGAGCCGGGGACCATTCGGCGGCCGCTTTCGGACCCTAGCATGGGAGTCTCTGGGGGCCGGTGTGCATGCAGGGATGAGCCAGGTACCATTTGGCGAGGCAGCTGGGACCCTACGCTGCAGTGATGGCGGCCGTGCATGCGCTGGGAGGTGCCAGGGACCATTCAGCGAAGCCCACTGGGACCCCTGCACCAAAGGGTCGCTGGGAGGCACGGCTGTATATATGGAAATCGCTGAGGGAGGGGCCAGGGACCATTGACGAACGCTCGGACCCTGCGCCAGGGTCTCTGGGGCGGTGTGAATGCTGGGGGAGGTGCAGGGGATCATTTGGCGAGCAGCTGGGACCCCACTTGCACTGGGTCATGAGAGCCCCGTCTGCAGCATGGGGATGAGCCAGGTACCATTTGGCGAGAGCTGGGGCGATCTCATAAAGTCGCTAATGGCGTGCATGCGCTAGGAGGGTTCCAGGGACCATTTCGTGAGCCCGCTGGGACCCAGCATTCTCACTGGAGTCCAGTCGTCGCTGTGGGCGGGCCAGGTGACACTATTTGGCGAGAACCTCTGGGTCACTACGCAGGGTCACTGGACCCAGTGTGTGCGCTTGGGGAGGTACCAGGGACCATTTGACGAGACGCTGGGACCCCTCACAAAGTCCGCTGGGGCCCGTGCCCAGCGTAGGGATGTGTCATGGACCATTTAGAGCTGCTGGGACCCTTGCGTGGTTGCACAGGCACTGTGCAGTGCTGGTAGGTGCAGGGACCATTTGTGACCCAGTGGGACCTTAGCATTGGGAGTGGCTGGGCTCCAGTGCGCCCTGGGGGGAGGGTC